>CAKNWT010334277.1:0-10984 GCA_932066315.1 Andricus coriarius
AATAAGAATTCAGGTTGAGTTCCAAAAAAGTAATTTCAAATCTCTTCAAATCTTAGAAACCTTAGGAAATACCTAACCTCTTTTGAATAAAATTTTTTTAATCCAATGCATTTACAGATTTGTACAACTTTCATAAGTGAATTAAATCGAAAAATATTTTTTAAATTACCAATATAATAATAAATTATGTCGGTTATTTACAGGTTATGTTTTTTTGAACCAGGTACTCAAAAATTTTACCTTAAATGTTGCTTTATTTGAGCTTTAGTCTTTTCAATGGGATTTTCATTAAATTTTTCACGCCATTCTCTTGCTGCCCTAGCTCTTTTTTCCTTTTCAATCTGTCCTCTTCTTTTAAACGTTTTGATTTTGAATTCGATTTTTGACTCTTACTTGTGGCCATTTCGCTGTTTATTTTCTTCGAGTTTCTCTGTTTATTTTCTCCGAGCTTCTCCGTTCATTTGCTTTGAATTTAATTAAGAATAATCAACGAAATGCGAATCTAACTCGCACGCACGTTGTGTAAACCATGTAAACACGCCGGTATTAACCTAACCTTAATCTGTCAAATGAAATTCAGGATCGTAACAAGTCGTAATTAGGTATTTCAGGCAGTACTACCAACACGGACACCTTGCACTACTGCGCATGCAATGCATAAGGCGATTCATTGGCTGCCGTTCGCGCGCTTATTTGAAATGTTAAAAAATACAATTTTTTATTCATTATTAATAAAATTATTAATGAAATTTGCATATCCAGTTTCATTATTATACAAAATTTTTAAAGCATAAATTAGTAAAAATAATTTTTAAAATAAAAAAAGATTACATAACATGATATTTTTTATTTGCCGAAAACTCATTTTATTTTTTAATTTAATGCTCAGAATATATTAACAATCATCCACTTACCACTTTAACGTGTTAAAATATAATTATTATTAGTTATTGATAATAAACAAAAAAGCTTTCCGCCTGGTTCAAAACTAACTAACTATCAGACAAATGTACAGACCTACAACACAGCAACATAAAAAATGATCATACTCACGGCTGCGGTATAGATTAGGAATTAAGAAAAAAAAACAAGGTTGTAAATTTATTATATTTTCAAAACCTCGTATATTGAATGACGTAGAAATAATTAAAGTAATAGTGAAACATTTCAATTACGCCGAAAGAGACGTAGAAACCACTCTTATTGCGCATACATAATTTTTAGGATGTATAGTTATATTTTATCTTATTATGGTACATTGTTGTCAGAAAAATGTACAGAAATCTGACGCCGCAATATTAAAAATAATCAAAACCATAAATTTCGTAAAAATTGAAAATTGTTTTAAAATAATTTCACAAACTTATTATATTTTGGAGCCCTTCTATATCGGATAATGTAAAAATAATAAAAGAATTATTCAAACTCTTCAAGTACACTGAAAGTGACTCAGAAACCATTTTTAGTATGCATACATTTTTTCTGTACATATATATATACTTAACTTCATCTTGTGATAATACAGTGTTATCAGAAAAATGTGCAAAAGTCCGACGCAATAATGTTAAAAATGATCCCAAAGTAAAGTTGAATTCAAATTTTAAAATCTTTTTTTTGATTTGGTACAAAGTAGAAATTGGTTAATATTACAAATAAAGGATTATGTTAAAAACGGTATATTTTAACTTAAAACGAATTCCTTTTTTAATCAGAAAACACTATATTTAATTAAAATGAAATATTTGTTATGTTATACATAGCTAACAAAGATATTTAAAATGGTCACAATGATAATACCGCCAAATATATAAAGGGGCCTTTAAAAAAATACATAATGCTTATGTCTGACAATTTTGACCCAACCTTCCTCGCACCCTAAATAAGGCTTTTTCTATAATAAGTGTGTGCAAGTGTATGTTACCTTAACAGTATCGTAATATTCGAAGTAAACTCCACCCTACACGCGTTACGTATTTTTTTAGGTGCCCTTAATTTTAGATTTCTTGACCTTTGTATTAAATTTTAAGTCATAGTCCTGAATTAGTGTTTTATTCAATTCTAACGCAAGATTATTTTCCCAAGTATGACCAACTGGGATTAATTGAACTTTATTACCATTTGAATATATTCCACGAAGAATACTATCCTTATCTATTAGAGCAACGATTACAAATTGGAATAGTGTTTGCAGCACCGTATATTTACCATCGTTTTTGGTTATATATGTTTTAATATCAGACTTTGGTCCTGTCTTGTAGTAAAGACCGGTATAAGGAAGATAAGTTTCGACCTCTTCAAGGAGTTCTTTATTGTACGGCGAACTTAATTCTGTAACAAGAAATAGAAATTTATCAATTTTATTAAATGAAAGAATGACATAAAAAACACTGTTTAAGAGAAACAGGAAATACAGTTAACCCCGGAGATATGATCCCTGGAGTTATGAATTCCGAGAATTGACGCCGCGCCGCGAGTAGGGTTGACAGGAGCTGCGCGGGGTGTGCGGTGTTCACTAAGGCGTGACAAAACAGGAGCGTTACGGTAAGGCGCTGTGCCCTAACGGCCTACCTGTGCAAGAGCGTCATGACTTTGCGTCAGTTCACTCAACGCGGGAGGCTCACACGTAGTAAATAAGCACGATGGCGAGCTCACGTCGATCAGAAGTGGGGTATCGAATCTGGAAGCCAACGAAAGCCGATGGGACTGTTTCACTCATCGGATTATTTCGTTCTATCGAATCAGCCTATCCTTGATATTGACAACAGTGCTATCTGACACGCGAATATATATCGCGAAGTAGTATCTCGAAGTTTTTGGTTTAAAATTAATTATTTACTATAAGATTTCTTGTCATTATGTAATCCTAATTTCTTCTGAATTGGTTGGCGGTCGCCAATAGGCTCAACAATTCAACAAAGAAAACAAAAAAGAAGAAGAAGAAGTATTGCATAGACAGAGAGAGTATGATCGTTTCGAAACAAAAAGTGCCTGTCATTGGAACACAATTGGATCGTCTCTGGTTATCTCACACGGTAGAAAGAGAGGTCCGATCGACTGCAAGCATCGGAGAATTGTGAAAACTGTGTTTTTCGTGGACAGTTAATTTAGCGTTTATAAAAGTAAGTGATTTTCTGTTAAATAACTTCGTCATGTGCCCGGTTATGAAACTGCGTCAACATTATGCGCTATATCCGCAAAAATGCGTACTTCCCACTTAAAGTGTAGACGTGCGGTGTTTTGGTGAAAAGATTCATGTGTTTCTGGATACTGCTGTCTTCGAATGGTTCGATCAAGTGAGCGACGGAGAATTTTGCCCGAGTATTCAAGAGAAAGTTTTACTTTTAAACAAGATGCTGAATGGCCCGCAAACGTTTTAAGTAAATGAGCAGGAAAAACATTTATTTTAACGTGTTACAGCAAAATTTCTTCCTCATTGCCGTTAAATATTAAGTTTATCCTTTTCTACGGATTAGAAAAACAATTTTCAAAATATTTTTTACCACGCAGTGAAATCCACCGGAAACGGTTCATACATCCCAAAATCGATCGTAACTCTGGGGTTCACTGTATTCGTAGTACGAATGCAAAATTTGTGTGTGTTTCATCATTTTGATAATTGAATATTTTAGTATACTTCTTTGATTAGTTTGAATTCTTTAGAATTTTAAAAATTTTGAATACATTTGAATACAACATTTTAAGGTGAAAACTTGTGAAACCTTAATTTTTTCACTTGAATATGTGTAAGATAGAGAGATAAAATAATGATTTTGAACAAAACTTAATTCTGTCTGAACATTTTTCTCATAGTGTATCTTTAGTTTGAATTTGAGCAGCTTACTGCGATTTTTTTGGGCTTTATTTATAACAAGTTTTAAAAGTTTCGAATTTCTACTAGCGGTAATCGGATATGACACTATATTGTATGCTATTATATTATTATAGTTACCAATGGAATACAAAAAAACCATCAAAGTGAAGACCAGAGTACCACAAAAGATTTTCATCTTCTGTAAAAGAAGAATACATTTTTTACTTGTATACACATCAGGATATATTAAATCTTTATAAAATGAATATTTCTTGTTATTTATATATAATTATAAATTTAAGATTGAAGATTGGATACCTTTATTTATTTTTTCTTTTCTTTTGAGAGCACTGTCGTCTTAATGGAACAGAAACTGAGGAAATGTGTTACACTGTTAAAATACGTTATTCTCTTGATACATGTAATGTTAAAATATAAATACTAGCTGATACTTTTTATTGAGGCCTGAAGAGATTGAAAATTTTCTAAAGACAAGTTCATAAACTTTTTATGTTTTCAAAACCTCGAATAGAAAACAATGTAATAATAAAAGAATTACTAAAAAATTTTAATGGTGTAGGGCGAGAATCAGTAACCATTTTTAGTACCCGTAAATATTTTTTGAGATATATAGTTTCATTTTATCTCGTCATTATGTATTGTTATCAGACAAATGTACAGAACTCCGACGGCGATACGGGTTCTACGATACTTACCGACCAAGCAAGGTTCTGATCTGTGCTAACTTACCGACTGTCGACATTATGCTCGGTCAATAATGCAGATTTCTGCTAGGAATTAAGCATCCCACGCCCAATTGCATAAATTACCTATTTGAATTTCACGCTCTGAACTCTTTAAATTTTACACCAATTTATTAAATTAAGTATTTGTATGTATCTCCTGAACTGCTGATTTTTATTTTTCACTTTTTTAAATAAAAATTTGAATATCTAAAATTAATGTTCAAAATTTTATGCTAAAAAATATTTTAAATATTGATTAATTTTTGGTTACTTTATAATGTACAATATTCAGTAGTATTAATTAGTTAACTTATACTAGTTAATAATTGAAGTTATGAACCTAAAATATTTGTTAAATAACTATATTTGATTATTTATATAACAAGACTTGGTTCAATTCATGTTAGTGAAGCATTTAAAAATTGAAGCGCCGAAACGATAACTCGTGCTGAGTGGTGCGCAAGTTCACGGAGTGAGACCTTTACTACTTAAGAAAGTGGAGGTATTCCGCGTGGGGAGTAAGCCACTGCTGGCCTATAAAGCACGAGTTCTCTTGCTGGTCGGCACTTCGGCGGTCGCTGCGGACCGGGGACAACGAACAAGCAGCAGACCAAATAAAACGGGTGCAGGTTAGCGAGAACTCGGGGAAGGTGTCCGTCAAGAAATTCATTTTTGTTTAATCACCGAAGGTGGAGGTATGCCGGGTGAGGAGTAAGCTATTGCTAACCTATAAAGCGCGTGTTCTCTCGCTGATCGGCACTTCAGCGACGGCAGCGGACCGGGGGCAATGAAGCAGAGAGCATTTGCAAGCAGCTAAGCAATCATCATGTCTGGAATACGCAATAATTCTGCGGAAGACGATGGAAGCCCACTGAAACATAGTCGGAATACAGATATTCTTGACGAGTGTGAAGTGCTCATCCCGATGATTGAAGAAGTGATAGTCCTAATATCAACATTACATGATGGTGATTCTGAAGTGGAATTTATTCAACGATGGATACAACAGTGTAATAATTCTATAGATTCAATATATCAATATGATTCAACAAATTAAGAGCTTCAGTGCTCTCTTCTAATTGAATTTAAAGTGAGGTGCCGGTGTGCTTATGCCTAATACTGCTGCTCCTACTGATCCTGATGGAAATAATATAACTGAACGTGTGCGCTGGGTTGACTGTGAAAAACCATTCAAATGTCGTCTTCAAACAAGTGTAATCATAAACCTTATTCATAAAGATATACATGCTTTATTAGATGACGCTTCAATTTTATTCCAACAGCGAATGCAAAATATTTTAAATAAGTCTTGTAACCCCTATACAACTCCTATACTCTCATAAGAAGCTAAGCTTAATGGTAGATTGTAAATCAAATCACTTAACTTCTTGGACCCGGGCACAAGATATAATCTTGCTCAGCTCGTCTGTATATAGTGATTTAATTTTCTATTTAGGAGAATATTTTCAAAATAATGCCAAAAAAAATCATCAAAAAGCACAAGAACGATATTTTATAAATGTGAAAAATTTTCACAAAAATTCAATTTAGAGGTCTGCCTCGAGAGATCAGAAAAATAGCTGAAGCTATAAAGTGCAGCTACGCCGAGTTTCATTCGACAGAATGTCCTTTTATGAACAGGTTCGGAAGATACAATCTTCGTCCTCTCCTAAAGGTATTCTTTTTTTTTGGAGAAAAAATTGCTGAGTTAGAAATTTCTTCTAAGTCTCGCCACACCCAACTGCCCGTTCAGGGCCGTGCGAACCTTTTTCTGGATCGCGCCCTACTTCTTCCTCCCACGCACTGCCAGAGATGCAATAGTGGGAGGCTGCGGATTCTGTGCTCTCTCCTCCCTCCTATGTGATGCAACTATTCGTTACACTTTCCTAAGAGCGAGGAGTTACGCCTAGTTTAAGGCGGCTTTATGTTGTAACCCGCTGGTTACAACAGCCCCTCTTTGAAATTTACACATGAATACATAGTAGGCGAGATAAATATAAATAAATCACATGAAGAAAATATGTAGAAACAGTGCAGAACATCGAAAGAGAGTCTATTAATCGTGAAGAATATAAGAAGAAACCGCGTAAGACCAGTATAAAAAAAATGTAGATGAAAATGTACATAAACAGTGGAAAATAAAGAGAAATGCATGAAACAAGATATAAAATACAAAGTTTCTTATCTTATCTTCTCATCTTCTTATCTTATCTTTTCTGGAGAGACCATGATTCGTCAGTCTCAGACGGATAAGGCCTCCACGATTTCTCGACTTTCACAATCTTAGCTTGCTGCTGTCGTAAATCCCTCGCCCTTTTCTTCATTATTTGGCGGCACTCTCGCCTGAGATCTGCTTAGGTCCGAGTTTGCCTAGACGCTACCTGGAGTTTCGGTTTCTTTGCTCCGGGACGAATATTTTTGTCTTCGAAGATATCACCCATGAGTGATTCATGCCAACTTTTTCTTGCAGCAAAGATCCCTTTGCGTTGATGCTGCTTTTTTTTCTCGTGCACAGTTATTCTCCAATTTCTTTCAGCTTTTCTTCTGCTTTGGTTTGCCGAAATTCTCCTTAAACTGTATCGTTGTTAATTAGCAACACTGCTTGATCTTTCAGCTTGAATAGCCGTATTGAGTGAGTCGTAAGTTTACGTACGACTTCATTTACAAGTTCGTATTTGGCTACCCTTTCTGCTTCTGGCACTACATCCTCGATGACCTTTGGCTCAGTGGGCGGTGGGTCTTGGTCGGATGTGCCAACTGTCTCCTTCCTCACATTTTTTAGAAAACATGCTGTGTTGAGCTCGGACACTTCAGTATTTTCAGGTCGCACAGCTCGTCGACGGTTTGTAGTGATGAATCTTCGTCGAGCAATGAGGACTCGATAATTATTTCCTTCTGATTCAATCACGCCTTCTTCTCCTGTTTCCAGATTGCATTGCACAGCCACTCTACAATGAGTGTTGGGGACTTCCAATTGATCCCCACCGTGAATTTCCTTACCTTGTACTTTCTAAGATCGTTGGCGTGATATTGCCCCCACTCCAGGTCATTTTCTTCGTTCCAGAGAATATACACGTTAGTTGCAATCTGTTTCTTGATTTGATATGGGCCTTCGTACAACGGTAAAAACTTTACCATTATTCCGACTGTGACATTGGATACATTGCAAGATTTAGCAAGTACCCATTCACCTACGTTAAAGGACACGCCTTTTTCGTTTTTATTTACATGGCCTAATAATGTTTCTCTTTTCTTTTTAATCGTCTCCTTGAGGACAATTAGTTGTTGCGCCCAATTAGTTTGTGGGTGGGTCGGTGATGGAGGCAGAAAGTCGTTCCACCATCTCTTCGGTTTTCGTCCCCATAGCGCCTCGTAGGGAGTGATTTCCGTAGTGTCGTGGTGTGACTCTTTGATAATTATTTCTACCTTCTCTAATTGGTAGAACCACCCCTTGTGTTTATCCGGTGGGAGAAGTGTTCGAAAGGGTTTGGCCAATTCACGGTTGACTCGTTCAACCATATTTGCCTCTAGATGACGAATCGACGTGAGTATCATCTTCATCCCTCTCTCATCAAGTGCTTTCCTCCATTTTTTACTGGTAAATTGAGTGCCTCGTTCGGAGAGCACTTTTCGCGGCGCACCTACATTCTCAGCGAACTCGTCGAACTGTTTTATTGCTGCTTCACTGGTGGCACTTTCTAGAGGATAGAGCTTCGTATACTTAGTGAAAGTGTCGTATACTTAGTGAAAGTGTCGTGGAAGTTTTGTTTCTCTGACAGAAATCACAGGTTGCTACAATATTACGCGTAGTTTCTGACATTCTCGGACTGTAAAATGACTTTTGCAATATTTTATATGTTTTCTCGGAGCCTGGATGTCCATACGATAGATGACATTCTTTAATTATCATTATAATGAGGTCTTGCGGTACATATATCCAAAATTCGGTCCCATTAAAGTGATATAATATATTTTCTATGATTTTGAAACGCGTGCTTTCTTGTGTGCTGCGCGCAATTTCCTGCTTGATTTGCTGAATACGTTTGTCCATTTTTTTTGCTGTGGGATTCTTCTTATCTTGTCTTCTACTTCCTGCTCCCATTCATAGTTCAGTGCATTGATTATTACTCTTGCTTCTCCTCGAATCTTCTTATAACTCTCTTCGTCGTGTAGTCGGCTCAGAACGTCAGCCATCACGTTCGGTTTGCCTGGTAAGTGCGCGAGTTTGATTCGATAATCTTGGATTGCCAAGATCCATCGAGTTAGTCGTGCATTTACGAATTTGCACATTTTCAGAAAAGTTAGTGCGAGATGATTGGTGCGGTTAATAATCTCTGCTGCATGTAAATGTGTCCGGAATTTTCGCAGTGCCCACACAATGGCCAGAAATTCTTTCTCAGTCGTGAAATAAGTCAGTTCCGGCCCCTTTGATGTTCTACTTGCTAATTTAATTATTTCTTTCCTTTAGTTATCATTGCATTGGTACAAAACAGCACCGAGGGCGTAGTGACTCGCATCAGTTTCTAGATAATAACATTTTTTTGGATCCAGAAA
Organism: Andricus coriarius; assembly: GCA_932066315.1. Taxonomy (NCBI): domain Eukaryota; kingdom Metazoa; phylum Arthropoda; class Insecta; order Hymenoptera; family Cynipidae; genus Andricus; species Andricus coriarius. The sequence continues at coordinate 9,112 of CAKNWT010334277.1, forward strand.
GTAAAGCATTATGGAATCACCGAATCATTTTTTCACGTGTTCGAAAATTTTCTCAGCTTCTTTGAAGCTTTCTAAGAAGCTTCCTAATTGCTTGACGTTTCGTGGCGTCAGCAAGTCCTGGATGCTGTTTATCTTTTCGGGATCTGGTTTTATACCCTCTGTTGTCAAAATAAAACCGAGAAATTTCGTTTCTCTTCGAAAGAAATGAGACTTTGCTAGATTTCAAGTCAGATTATTTTCTTCTAATCTTCTTAGGATCTCGTCGAGGTGTTCTAGATGTTGCTGATGGCTCTCCGATGTGATTAGAGTATCGTCGACGAAAGTGATGATATTCTCGCTCATGCCTAATAATGCGTGATACAAGCTTCTCACCAATGCTGCTGTAATCGTTTTTAATCCGAACGGTACGACTCTGAACTCGTAGCTGCGGGCACGATACTGGAACGCCGTGTATTGGCGATAATCGGGGTATAATGGCACTTGCGAAAAGCTGCTTATCATGTCAAGATTTAACATGATATTCGTGCCTTTGCACTTCTGAAATAATATTTCGGCCGGTTCTGGACATTCCCAGTCTTTGATCAAAATATCATTCAATCTCCGCGCATCAAAACATAGACGAATTGTACCATCCTTTTAAATTATAATTCCAAAATTCAAGACAGAAGTAAAATTATTATATAATAAATTTTAAAATTTCAAAATTGTAAGCTCGAAACATTAACCGAAAAGATATCTCTATTGTTGATTACATCGGTCTCTTGACAAATGGATTAAAAAATGAACTAAGTCCTTATTTTTCTTTTCCAAAAAATAAAACTTATTTATCATAGGAAAATAATAACCAAAATATGTAAAATCCTGCCACATCCCTGCTTTAATTGACCATATCCATTCAAATTGACGGTCAAAGTTTCAAAATAAGATGTTTTATTTTTAAAAATTCGTGGTATCCCTTTCAAATGATTGCATGTAAACATTTTAACATACTTGGAATTAAGTAAACATATACAGTTTTTTAAATACAAGCTTTTCTAAAAATATTGCATCACCTATGCAGTAAAAATTATATTTATAGCTTATATTAAACAAAGATTTGTTGTTTTGATAAAAAAACATTAAATATTAACTTGATTGCAGCAGTTTATGGAAATAGTAAAAATTGAATGTAAATTAATTTTAATGCTTTTTTTAAAAGGCAGTAATAAGTTTCTTAGAAAAAATTAATTTGAGTCAGAATAATTGGTCTAATATTAGTTATTTCACGGTTAGTTTCATTCAAAACAATTTTTTTATAAACCATTAGCTACGTGCCTTTTCAGATAGTTATGCTTTTCGAAACTTGCGGTCAAAAGTTTCAATGAAGAATTTCAAAGTAAATGAAACTTACGAAATTATTAACATTTGGCAACATAACCCTACTTATAAATATCGTTGGCAGAAAATTTGAAAAATTTATCAGCATTCATAGTAATTCAATCGAAACTCATTTTTATTCGTATTTGATTAAAACTCTTAATTATTTCATTGTTATTTTCTAACTTTCCTTACTGTAAAGTGCCAAACTTACTGGACAATTTCAATTTCTGAAATGGTCACAAAAGTTTCGTAAAATCTGCGTTGATAAAGAACGTCGTGTTTTGAAACTTTCAAAGTGAAACTTTCAACGGCACATTACTAGAAACTATACATCGCTCTTTAGTTTAAGGTTATGTCTAGAGATATAAAGCATTTTTAAAACCTATAAGGTTCTCTTAACTCTTAACCCTACTTACAGTCCGATCTTAAGGCCGATAAGATAACAGGATATAACGATCTCGTGAGTCTAACAGCGCTAAGGGGCTTTTTGAGGTGTCTTAGGTCAGATTTACAT
>CAKNWT010334280.1:0-12037 GCA_932066315.1 Andricus coriarius
AAAAAAAGTTGAATTTGCGTGGCTGGTGGGGCCATTGAAATGGTCCTCTCGAACACTATTTCTCACATCGGTTCTCACCTACAGACCCAACCGTTTTCCACGCCTTCACGTGATCCGCTCGAATAAAGCAATGCCTAGCTAGTTTTCGGGTAGCCACGACCATTCACTCTCAGCTCACCACACGACTTTTCTGGCAAGAACGGACCTTTTAGTTCGTAACAGTGGGAAGATATGAACAGGCGAGGAGTGTGCGAGGAACGCGTCGAGCGTTCACCCAGCATTTCGTTCCCAATCCCTGGAAGATATACAGTCGTATGATGATGAATGGATAAATTAGATGCCTTCTAAAGACAATTCAATGATTTTTTATCATTTTTTAAATTAACTCGGGAATTTTCATACGCCACTATTTTTCCAGTACAGAACCAGTACTGGGCCGATCGTACATTTCCTCCAGGGAGGTCTAGGACCATTAACTACATTTCCATGGAAATGAAAATTAAATCTATTTTGAAATCACCCATATGTAAGTAATATTTGCCGTATATTTTAAGAGTTAAATTAATAAATCGAAATCCTAAATTTGCATATTTTAATTACTTAGGAATGAATGAGTGCATTTCCTCAAAGAGCTCGACAAGCGAATTTATACACAATGTAGATTCTTAATTTTTGTTTTTTATTTACGCAGTTACGATCAACGAATGGCATGGCAAACTCATTTTAATTTCATAAACATGCAGGCATTAACGGTCTTATGTTGAATAATTTTGAATAAACATGCACACATTGTCGGTCTTATGTCGAATTACTTGACCCTAGAAATAAAGCGACTTACGGCAATAACATCAGCTTTATCAAAATACAAATTTGGAAAACCACCAAATTCAGCTCATTCCCCTTCTTATAAAAAATCTTAATACAAACAATTAGATAGCGAAGCAAGAAATCAATAAACTTACCAATAATACTGAATAACATTTGTAAGTTCGAAAATGATATACTTTTCTCTGTTAATATATCGTCGCACGAGATTTAAGACGCACCATGAGTAGTAACTTAGGGCTCGTCCATAAACTACGTAGCCCGTTTTGAGTCATTTTTTGAGTCCCCCCTCCCCCCTCGTAGTTTGGCGTTGTTTTTTTCTCTACCACCCCCCCCCCCCCCTAAAATCTACGTAGGTTTTTCATTATATACTCCCCCATTTAAATCGATATTTTGCTGAAGAAGGTGTTATTTTATCGTATATACAGGGTTCACAGTCTTCCCCTTTTTTTCTTAGTTTCCCCTTTTTTCTTGAAATTCCCCTTTTTTCCCTATTCTCAAAATTCCCCTTTTTCCCCTTTTTTCTCTAAATATAGGATATTTGAAAATACAATATATGAATTATGCGGAAAATTCTATGAAATTATTAATTTTACCCATTATTTAATAATAATTCAAGCAACTATAGCACTTCAATAAATAATTTATGAATTTTTTCTATTGGTTTAAAAATACTATTGGTTTAAAAATTCTATTGGTTTAAAAATACTATCGGGGTGTCCCACCCACGAAGGAACAACGTACATCTACAGACATAATGCGGCCCTAAGAGTCCTTTATTACCATCTTTGTCGCTCTTACGGGGTTGGCCGCGACCTTGCCCTGCCGAACGCTCCAAGGGAGATAAAGTCAATTGTCCAAAACGAGAAGTGCCAAATTTTCTGGAACTATGATTTTCGGACAGCAGTCTCCGTTTCACACTAGAGGCCTAACATTGTTCTCCCAAATTTTGAGAAACGAACTATATTCGTGATCAAATCCTCGGCCCCGTCAGAATACAACATCACTGCCAAGGAGAAAGAAAATGAGGATAGATATCAAGACCTTAAAAGGGAGCTGCGAAGACTGTACCCAAAGTATTCGGTACAAGTAATTGTCCTTGTGATAGGTGCTCTCGAAGTTGTGAAACTATCACTGGTTCGTAACCTTAAAGCCATGCTCGCGTGCCAAAAATATGCCAAGGCACTTGCGAAATGGATGCAGAAAGCTGGCGTCCTTGGGTCGCTTCGTGAACTCAAAACACACGAGGGTTTCGCCAGCCTGTCGTTGTGATTTCATCGTGTCCTGTGACCACCCATCTCAAGGTTGTGAGTCGTGGCCATGAATGTGATTTACGGCGATTGTAGAAGCCAGTTTTCTTTTTAAATTTTAAACAATATTTAGAGGTGCCCCATCGTCTTTGAATATTGTCATTGCAAAAGCTGACAGTTTCGGTAAGTGAAGAGCCCATCGTAAAAGTGCGATCTCAGCTCTTTTCATCGATACGACTTTATAAAAGGATTAGTTAGCATCCATTGAATTATTATTACTCACTTTTCTGAAAAAGGGAAAAATAACTATAGAACGCTTTGGCGTGAAAGAGTCTGCTTTATGAGTTTATGGTATCAAGTCCCACTGTGATCGACTTTTATGGCCGAGCTAATGAGTGCTCCGCCCCGAAAATTATTCGTAGACCTGTTCGATTTAAAAAAGTTACTACAATTTTTGTCATTGTAGCAGCCTTATTTATATTTTTCCCAGTCTTCTTTTTCAAAAAATATGATCTTCAACCTTCGAGGAAAATATTCTTAAAATTTCAGTATAAGATATAAATTATTAAGGCTGTTATTAGCCTTTGAAAACAGTAGAAAACAGTGAAAATGGTACTTTTCAAGCAACCGCAATTAATATTTTTTTTATCAAATTCTAGTTGAAAAAATATTTTTATGTGGATTCTGAGGACCTGTCGAACAACATATTAAAAGTTCAAATTAAGAAGTAGATAAATTCGTGGCTAAAATCTTAAATGAAAAAACATTGGTTTTGCCCATGTTAATTACATAAGAACTTCAAAGACGACGGGGCACCTCTAAATATTGTTTAAAATTAAAAAAAAAACTGGCTTCTACAATCGCATAAACTGCCGTTATTTGCCTTTCGCTCCTAATAAAACCAAAAGTATTTTTTTCTGATCACTCTAATATATACTCTAATATATATATATATATTATTTGAAAATTTCAAAATTAATTTTAATTAGTACACATATAGATAAACTCTGGCACTAACGGCATAGAACATGTGAAAAAAACATCTGTTACATCCCAAACTGATGCTAGTTATTAAAGTATTAAACATATAGATCATTTTTAATTTTTTCTAGCTTATATAATATTGCAGAAAATTCGTACTCACCGAGCACTGAATCCGAGCCGCTGAATTAAAAAAAATGCATGCTGCCGAGAACACTACTGTAACAGTCATGATGATTTTAAATTCACTACAAAATTGTCACTGAGTCGCATATTTCGATGTATACTATATACTAGCCATAGATCTTGATACCTGTTTCTCTTAAGTTTGGATTTAATTGCCGTTCTCAGATAATCGGTTTCTTGGCCAACTCTCAAACTTCATTTATATCTAATGCTTAGAATTATATGACAAAATTATTGAATTACGATGATTTATTGTTATAAACAAATTGAATTACCAATAGTATGTTATCCCCAAGCTATATGTCTGGCGATTGAATAAAAATAAACATGGGGCATCAATAATAATCGATCCTAGAAGAAAATTGGCTCTTATACTGTCACTGCGAATTTCCCATTTTTTCACCTGGCTCAGGTGCCCAAACGCCCCAGGCAGGGCGTCTGGCATTTATGGGTTTCGAAAGAAGGGTCATATCCCAGATATATAAGTCACAAACTAGGACTTATACTCTCACTTCACGAAAAACGTCACCAGCTCTTGGACTATTATATTCAACGGACAAAGTGTTTTTTTTTTAGAAATTATTAATGAAATACTCATTAAAGACAAATGGTGCTTCTATCTGTCGGGATGACGACTGTAAGATGATTATTAAAAATGTTTAAAAAATACCTTTTCTTTTGGAAATACAATTTCCAATAAACAAGACAGCGTATCGGTAGGCTGGTATATTTTACTTCATTTTCCAAAACTTCAACGGGATATTTTATTTAATTTAAAAATAAGAAGGTGAAAAGAAAGTTTATCCGACAGTTAATTCGTGATATGGCCGAATTCCAGGTACCTCTTTCAGAACGATTGAGAATGTTAGGGAAATTGGGACTTCGGCTTTACGAATGTTAGGGAAATTGGGACTTCGGCTTTAACGAACACATTCTCATCACGTGTCTCGTGCTTCGCACTCGATTTTGTCCAAAATTCGAAATTTTCTACATTAGGTTCAACACTATTATATCAAAAAGATATCATATTTATATCTGTACCCCAGTCTAGGATTGCTAAGTCAGATATTGCAAAGTAAAGTACAAATTTTATTTATCATTATAACTTTAATACTTGGTTCTTACTTTGCATTAAATTTTAACCTCATCTACCCTGAAAAATGTATCATTTCTATAAATTTATATTATCAGAATTTATAACATGCATTGGTATTAAAACAAACGTTTTTGTATTGTCTTTTTTTTATAATGTAAAAAGTGCACATTATATTATGAAAAAACAGAAAAAAAAACAAATTTGTTATTAAACATTTTATTGCAACATGTGTCGTTTTTCCATATATTTAATTCGTTTATTTTTAATGTAATTTTTTACGATTTGAACCAAAAATACGCATCCTAGCGTAAAGTGGTTCGACGAAAATTTTAATAACAAAAGTTAATAAGAAATTTGTAGATCATTTTTGGTTAGGCAACTTTTGTCTATTAATTCTATAGATGTTTATGTTTTTGACCAGATGTGGATATTAATAATCTCGATGTTAAGTTTTTTAGCTACTGGTCCTTTATTGTTAATAATTGTTTAGAGCTTTCGCCCTTCGACGAAGGGGCTCATCAGTACAATAAAAATAATACGCCAATCCACCACCTAAAACACTGATTCGTAGGATAGTTATAACTAATTACAATAAGAAGTAAAGTACAAAGGTAAACATAACCTCAACTTACGTCCGAACTCACTGCATCAATGTAAAAACACCGTCACCACAACTCATAAATGGATAATATAGTAATTTGTTTTTATGATAGAATAGTAAACAAAAAATGGGTTTTACATGAGACCCATTATCCCACCGGTCTTTAGGCATGATTAAAGATGTTAAATTAATAACCTGGTGTGCCAACACATGACTGCCTTTAGAACGAGCGGGACGTTTAATTCAGCAGGAGTTTTGACAAATGTAGTATAACTAACACGTCCGTTACGTGGTCTATTCAGTTATGTAAATGTAGTATAGCTAAATGTACGTCACGTGATATATTGACCGCGAAAATACAAATGTTAGATAATCGTTATAGGAGAAAAGGAGTATAAAATAGAATTATAGAATATTAAGTATTAAACCATGATAGATGTCACTCAGGTAATCGGTATCAGTACGTTTATTGATGCTATTATTATTCTTAACAATATGGAACATTTCCTTAAAAGTGCGTTTCCTGTAGTTCTTTTTATAACAAATTATCCGAACGTTATTAAAAATAAATTTATGGTCCAAAGTGTGTGAATGAGCTACTAGAGCGGTACTTCTATTATCTTTTTTACAGCTGTTAACATGCTCTCTAATTCTAACTTTCATGTACCTACTAGTTTGCCCAATATAGGCACAGCCACACTCACATGGAATGTAATATATTACATGCGTTTTTAAGTCAAAAGGTGTAACATCTTTACCTTTGGAAAAGCATCTGAAAGGGTCTTTATCATATGTATAAACAATCTTAGCATTAAAAGACTTGTAGATTTTCTGATAAAATTTATAAAGTGGTCTCACAAATGGTAGAACCACGATGTTTTCAAAGTTAATTTCATTTTAAGAGAATAGATTTTATAAACAATAAGCTTAACATACTAAGTATCGCTGACAATAAACCTGAAATACTCCTGAATACTCCTGAAATACTGATATACTCCTTTTCTCCTATAATGATTATCTAACACTAGTATTTTCGCGGTCAATAGATCGCCTGACGTACATTTAGCACAAATTCTTAAATATCAACTGACTACTGTCACTTACGGTCTCGCTTGTGCTCCATTTCTTGCATTTACATCAATTCTCCAGCTAGTCCAGGATGAAGGGAGCAAATTTCCTTCAGCAGTCGTCACTCTGACAAAGGGACGTTACGTCGATGATGTCTTTGGAGGTGCGACAACCGTCGAAGAAGCTCAACAAACAGCAGATCAAGTCAACGAACTCTAAATGGCGGGCGGCTTTCTCTTTAAAAAGTGAATCAGCAATCATCCGGACATTCCTAAATTTATTCCCTCAGAAAATCGAGTCACCACTACGTCTCTCCACATCAAAAATAATATTGTCCACGCTTTGGGGCTATCGTGGAATCCTTCGTCTGCAGCTTACATTTCAACTTGTCACCCTTCATCCTAGCTTCAAACAGTAAACGAGTTGTACTACCCAAATTGCTCAATTCTTTGACTTTCTTGGCTTATAATCTCTCGTATTGATCAAGTTCAAAATTTGCATGCAAGAATTATGGACTATTAAACTTACTAGCTGGGATAATCAGCTACCTTCATCACAATTGTTAAGGTGGCAACATCTTCAACAACTCTTCGATTGGCTAGAAAACATCCGGATTCCTTGGTGGATTGGAACTGACTCCCAAGCAAAAATAGAAATCCATGGATTCTGTGATGCTTCACAATTGGCCATGGCTGCCGCAATTTACATCAGAACAGAATCGTCAAGTGATAAAGTGAAAATTTCATTGTTGTGCTCCTAGAACTTTCAGCAGCTGTAATGCTTACAAAGATTGTAGCTCATTGCCTTCAAGTTCTGAATCTTCAAGAAACACGATGTTATCTCTGGACAGAATCATTTATCGTCTATCTCTGGCTGCATATCCATCCCTCATGATGGAAAGACTTCGTACATAACAGAGTTTGTTTCATTCAGGAAACTCTTCCTCATGCACAATCGAAGCACATTTCTGGAAAGATTAATTCCGCAGATTGTGCTACTCGAGGTTTATCAGCAATGGAGCTCCAAGATCATACAATTTGGTGGACAAGTCCATCGTGGCTTTCTGAAAAATCATAAAATTGTCCACACTATATTCCAAGCTTCAATCAATCTAATCAAGACACGGAGCAGGACCAAATTCCGCTCCAGTCTGCTTGCACATCACTGGTTCACCAGAAAATTGGGACTTATTAAATCGATATATGTCTCCTCAACGTGTTCTTCGAATCACTGCTATGTGCAAACGGATGATACAAATTATCCTTGGAAAATAGCAAACATCATTAAGAGATCCACTGACCCCTAATGAATTGAAATAAGCTGCAAATTATTGGATCAAGAATACGCAATAGAAATATTTTCACACAGAAACTACCATTCTCCTCAACAAACAAGAGCTTCCCACCTCGCTCGCACTCCTTTGGCTTCTTCCATTCCTTGGTGCTCAAGGATTATTACGAGTTGGGCCAGTAGGCTTACACTGCCAAGAATCCATATATTCTTCCAAAAAACTCCACGTTAACTACCTTAATTATTTTTGATGCTCATCATAAAACTCTTCATGGCTCAACGCAGGACACTCTCAATTTTATCCGACAGAATTATTGGATTGCTGCAGGACGAGCACCAGTTCACTCATTCACCCTTAAGTGTGTCAAGTGCACACGATATCGACCCGCCCAAGTGCAACAACTGATTGGCCAGTTTCCGGCATCTAGAGTCAATCTCGCTCGACCGTTTCTGCATTCGGGTGGTGACTATGTAGGGCCATTTGATTTAAAGACATGGAATGGTAGAGCTGCGGGCAGTTACAAGTCGTGGATCGCCTTGTTCATTTGTCATGCAACATCATTAGTCCACTTGGAAATCGTCACTGATTATTCCACAAATGCATTTCTTGCTGCATACAAGAGATTTACATTAAGGCGAGTATTAGGTGCAACGTTAAACAGCGACTATGGAACCAACTTCAAAGGAGCAGACAAGGAATTGAGAAAACTTTTTTTCAATGATTCTTATGTACTCAAACAACTCGGTTCCCTAATTGCAAATGATGGAACTAAGTGAAATTGCAATCCACCAGCTGCCCCACATTTTGGCGGAAAGTTTGAAGCTGGCATCAAATCAATGAAATAACACCTGCGACGTGTCGTTGGTTAGGCAAACCTGACTTACGAAGAGATGTCTACCGTGCTAGTTCGAATTGAAGCGATTTTAAATTCGAGATCATTATGTCTTTTGACTGAAGATCCAGAAGACTTAGTTGTTCCGACCCCAGGACATTTCCTAATTGGTCAGCGGTTAGCGCTCCTTCCAGAAACAAATCTAGAAATGCTTCAAATCAATCGATTTCCTCTATGGCACCGACTTGGCCCAATGACAAAGTTTCTGGGCAAAATAGTCCAAAAAATATCTTCAACGTTTCCAAGCCGTTTATAAATGGTATCGAAGCGCAACTCCAATCACAGAAGGTGATCTGGTTTTGATAACTGACGAGCGGTACCCACCAGTTAAGCGGCCCTTAGGTAGAGTGATAGAGGTCCATCCTGGATCAGATAACGTTGTTCGAGTGCCCTCTATCAAGACAAGTTCTTCAATTGTAACCATACCAATTGTCAAGTTATTCCGTCTTCCAGTCACATCCAGGTCTTCAGTTCGTTCATCACCGAAGTCGATGAAGGCGGGCAGGTATGTTAAAAATTGATGTTGGTTATCATTTTGGAAATATTATTGAGGGGACGAAAGGTTGAGAGTTCGACTTGTCTCATCTTTGGCCACTGCACCGGTAACTGTTCTTGGAAATTCAACGGTCGACTCATTGTTCTACTTGGGCATGTGTCTGAAGGGTTACCAGGTAACTGGCATGAACGAACTACCTCGTTCGACGGTGGGGGAAACGAGACACGATATTCTCAAAGTTCAGTTCAGTTTGGGTGTCCGGAGCGAGTGTTCGTTCATCGATTTTCAAGTTCAGTGAACGCTTGGTGCGCGGCTATTCATGTGTCTTCAGGCAAATTGTAAATACAAGTATTCTTCAGTGTTTGGTTTTACTATTGTTTTAGGAGGCGGATTCCTTACTCTCGTTTTGAGTTTGGAGGCTGTGCGTATATTTTGATGGTAAGTTATTTTTGGAGGCACCTTGCCTAATGATTTTTGTTCTCCCGCAAAGGCTCTAGCCTCATGATATTTTTCTCGTTTACTTGCAAGGCTCTAGCCTAATTCTGACGTGGCGGCATAGCTAGCCTGTTTTTTCTCTCTTCATTCAGGTGCTGAAAGTTCCTCAGCTGCTTGGCGCAGGCGTGGCTTTTCTGACTTGGAGGATTTCTTAGCTTATTTCTTTGAATGCTTCCTTGGCATACTCTCTTGTTGGCTGACGTGACCTGTTTCTAGTGAAGGCTAGAGTTGCCTCCCTTCTGTGGATGTTTGACATGTCTGCCTCTTCGCAGGATGGATGTATCGAGTCACGTACGGCGTCCCAATCTCAACGACCGATGAAGGGCTGGCATGTTTCGTAATCAATGATTCAATGAAATTACTTTAATTCTTCTTCTGACTGTCATACTGCATTATTTTCATTGTTGATCACGAAGAAAATATAAACGTTTCTTTCGTTTCAATGTCCACTGGTGTTTTCATTGGGTTGCCCCTCCCCACCTCTCTTGGCTTTTAACATTTTTGGCGGGAAGGAAGTAAATATTCTCTAGCGGATAAGGCTAAGCGAGAAATAAAATAGGCTACAATGCAATATTGAAGATTATATCCTCCCTTTTCGATGAGAAAGAATATCTTATGATGGAAGAGGGCTAAGTTAGTAATAACATGGACAAATAATGCATGCTTAGGTTATGTATTATAGATCTTCGGTTTTCTTTCTATTCAATAGTATTTTTTATATGAAAATATTTAATATCCAATGAAATTCACTAGTAATTTATTTTTTGGTTATTTCTTTGATTTTCCCCGGGAAAGTGATATTTCATAATTGGAAAAGGCTATGCTAGAAACAAAATTCATAACTAATACATTTTTTGTTTATGTCTTATAGGTCTTCAATTTTCTCTTGACTAAATAGTACTCTTTATGGAAAAAGATTATAATAGCCCATACAAAAGGCTGAGCGAGAAATAAAATAGGCTCACAATGCCATATTTTAGGTTATGACCTCAATTTTCGATAAGAAATGAATATCTTATGACGAAAAAGGGCTAAGTTAGTAATAAAATTTACAAATAATGAATGTTTGGGTTATCTCTTATAGGTCTTCCGTTTTCTCTCTATTAAATAGTGTGTTTTATGGGAAAAGATTGAATATCCAATGAAACTCACTATTAATGTATTTTTAGGTTAAGTCGTTTATTTTCACCAGGAAATAGATATTTTATAATTGGATCAGGCTGCGCTAGAAACAAAATTCATAAGTAATGCATTTTTAGGTTAATCTTATAGGTCTTCCGTTTTCTTTCAACTAAATAGTACTTTTTATGGACAAAGATTAAAATAGCCAATGCAATTCACTAATAATGCATTTTTAGGTTATGACATACATTTTTTATTGAAAATGAATAGTTTATTATGGGAAAAGGCTAAAGTTAAAAAAATCAGAAATAATGTATTTTAAGGTTATGTCTTTCTTTTTTGGTGGGAAGGAAGTTAATATTTTATAGCGGAAATAGACTAAGCGAGAAATGAAATAGGCTAATAATGCAATGACGGTGTGAAATAAGTATTTTATAACAAAAAACAGGAAATAAGGCAAACAGCAAATAAGGCAATTTTTTAGGTTGTGTCCTTCTTTTTAGATGAGAAATAAATATCCTATGCATTTTAGGTTACATCTTAACCAGCGGCATTAGCTGCGCGCTAAATCTCGACTCGGGAAGAGTCCAGATGGAAAGCTATTTCGAGTGCGAATAGCACTCGGATGGGTGACCATCTGCGGCGTGCGTCCCTGTTTTGTATTCGCTGCGTCTTAACTAATGTCGAACGGGAGGTTTGACGCAGAGGATGAGTGTGTGCATTCGCTGGGCAGGGTCAAATGTCTTCCTTCAAACTCGACTCTCAAAAAACCGGCTGAACTGGAAAGGTGATTTTTTACGGTTTTCATTTCTCCTGGACAATCTTCCAGGCAAACGTGAGTACTTCTAATAAAATCGGATGCAACCGCGGGTTCCCGCTGGTTGTGACTCAATTTATACAGTGATTCTAAGCCCACCTGAGTGAAAGAAAAATGTTCATAGGCGCATACTCAGAGAAATGGAGTCATCTGACGGTATATGTACTCATGCTGAAGGACTTAAATGATACTGTAGCAGCGAGCGTGGCCCGTCTATAGACCTCTGTTTCACAGTGCTTTAAAATGAAAAGCATAGAACAATAGGTTTTAACGGCAGTACTACGGGAACCTTTCTGAGTACTTTTAATTGTTACGTTTATCGACAGAAATCGTCAGGAAAAGTCATAATTCATGAGAAATGTTCAGAAATCTTCAGTGTATTGGTTCGAAGGATGATCCTTTTATTAGGGATCCAAGAATAAAATGCCATAAAACCTAATCCCTTTTATATTTCCCAGGTTATTTATATTTATTTATGCATATTATCTTTTTACTTATAAACTCGTCAGGAATGATCAGGATGTTCAGGAATCGTCAGAACGTCTGAACATTTGTAACGATTACTGACTTTTTTCAGTAGGGCTTATATAGATTTCTTTGTATAAAAAGTTGACATCACGACCCAGTGAGCGCAAAAACATTAACGTCCTAAGAACGTTCTGAAGACGTTCCTAGGACGTTTGTGTCAATCAAATTGATGTCCTGAAGACGTCCCATGTTCCAGAGACGGTATTTGGAACGTGGACGTCTTTAGGACATCAATTGGACTGACACTAACGTCCTAGGAACGTTTTTAGAACTTTCTCAGGACGTTAATTTTGTTGTGCCCACTGGGGATGTACTACGAGGAGACCGCACGCCATGTATTTCACCTGGCGCCATTTCACGATCACCTGTCCTCCGATTTTCTCCATAGC
>CAKNWT010334281.1:9106-31025 GCA_932066315.1 Andricus coriarius
GGAAGCAACATTACGACCCGATGTAACATTTAGTACGTTTCCTGATGATAAATTTTAAAAAAGATTGCGTCTTTTGCGCAAGATGCCTCTGCAGCGGTACAGTTCCATAACAACTTAATGAGTTTGAAAATCACTTTCATATTTCAGACTTCAGATAATTTCTCTTATTCCCCTCTTTTCCCCTTTTTGAAGAATTCCTCTTTTTTCCCCTGTTTTCAAGAAGTTTCCCCTGTTTCTTTTTAATTATTAGAACCCAATTAGAAAATTGAACTAGTTTTGATTAAAATTTTTTTTTGTCGTTGAAATGTCTACTAAAAGTATTATATTTCTGGTTCGGAATTGATCTCGCTTGGTTAAAAATTCTACTATTTGGTTAAAAAGCCGTTTCTTTTTTTATTGAAAATTAATTTTTTTAACTGAAAATTCAACTATTACAGTTCTGGTTTAAAAATTTATCGTTTTTAGATAAAAACTCAACTTTTTGGTTAAAATATTTTTTCCAATTAAAAATTTACGTATTTTGTTGAAAATTCTTCCTTTTGTTAAAAACTTGATCCTTTTGGTTAACAATTCATCTTTTGTGTTCAAAAATTAATCTGTTTTCGTTGACGATTAAACTATTTTGCTAAAAATTCGTGTTTTTTGTTGTTGTTTAATTCGACAGTTTTTTATTTCTAATCAAAATCTTTTTCCGTTAAAATATCAACTATTACATGTTTCGTTGGAAATTTATATTTTTGGGTTGAGAATTCATCTGTATGTAAAAAATTCGTCTTTTTGTCTTGAAAATTCAACCGTTCACTAAAAAATTAAACAATCTGGCTGAAAATAAGGTATGTTGAAAAATTGTCATTTTTGGGTCAACTATTGCATTTGTTCGTTGAAAATTCATCTTTTCTTTTGGAGAAACTCAACGACTTGGTTACAAATTCAATTTTCTTAAAAGTTTAATCATTTTGTTAAAATTTTAATTATTTTGCTAAAAAATTTAACTATTTCGTTAAAAGTTTAAATTATGATAATGAAAGTTCAACCATTTTCTTAAATTCTTTTTGGTCGATATTCTACTCCCTAGAAACGCGAAAAACGCAAAATGAACACGAAAACCGGTTTTACCAAACCGGGGGGGGGGGGGAGGCTTAAAAGTAGCCCAAGATTGCTAACTTAGTTTAAGGACGATTCCTTTTACGGTTTTAAAAATAAAATAATATCACATTTCAATCCTTCAATTTTTAAATTTGGAATAAAATTTATCACACCAAATTCACGATTCCAACAAATTAATTTTTATATAAAATAGAGAATGAAAGACAAATAATCCTAGGTTTCATGATAAAAAGAAACTTTTTCTTCAATATCTCGAGAAAAATTGCTCTAATGAAAAAAACTTTGGCACAGAAAAGTTGTATATATTTAAAAGGTGGATTTTTTTATACATTATAATATATTCCATACATTCTTTATGGAGACTATATATTTTAGAGAAAGGTAACAAATTCAGAATTGAATAAGCTTCTTCTTTATTATATAATTATCCACACTGAGAAAAAATTTGGCATGATTCAAACAAACAATTGTGTTTGGATTCGGTTTGTTTTATTTTAACAAATTTTTATTTTTATTAAAAAAACTGTATAGAAAGTAAATCAAATATCATTTGAATGAAACAAATTTAATTTAAATTAAACAAACAATCTTTAAAATAAACGAACATTTGTTTGACCCTATATTTAAATTTATTAAAATGAACAAAATTTGCTAACTTTAAATATAATTTTTTTTAATCTGACAAAGTGTATAGAATCATATTCTTTTGATTTAATGAAACAAATAATGTTCTGAGTTTATAGTAGCATAGATATTTTAAACGCTTATCATGACAAAAAGCAGGTGAATATTTCTGAAATATTATAATATCATTATGGGCTTATTTGCTTTGAATTATAAAACATTGTATAAATTACCTTTCGTATAATTTTGACCCTTCACAGGTAATTGTTTAAAAACTTGACATTTAATTATAATTCATGTAATTATATCATAGTCTTGATAATTGCATATATTTCCATACATCATATACATTGTATATATTTTGCTTGGAAATATCAAACTATTAAAGCGGAAATTTAATCTCATTAAAATTTATCCCACAGAAAATCAAACGTGCCACTAAATTCATATTCCATGATTTTCTGTGAGAATGAAGTAAAAAAAAAAGAATTAATTTTTCAATCGAATGCATTACAAATCCTTTTGCGGCTTTTCATTTATTTCTAAAAGGAATCAGTTTTTCATAATTATAAGCTTTGGAAATAATTGTTTTCATCCAATTAAAAATAGGTCAACTCTTATTATTTTTAACTAATAAAATCACTTGTTTAACTGTATTCTATATTTGATTAAAACAAACTTTGTTAAATTTAAATAAAAAGTTTTTTAAATGAAACAAATTGTACACAAACAAACTTTTTTCTGTATAAGTTGGTTTGATGTAACAGATTTTCGAGACTACACTTCTTCGACTAAAGCTTTTAAAAGTTTTATATCCTGAACTTGTTCAAAATTTGTCCAACCGACTTGTTACAAAATTGATTTAAAAGTTTGCCCAGTCAGGAAATATTTTTCAACATATTAAAAGTAACTTGTGACTATGCTTCACATTTCAGTTCGATATATAAACGAAGGAAATACCGTAAGTGAATCGTTCGAATCTAGGACACATGTCGTTACACATTTCATAAATCAGAACCGGAAACTATATCCACCCCGTACTCATGCTCGCAACTCGATAAATATCGCTTGAATAACCAATGGGAAAGTTTAGTACTTTCGATATTCAAGAAGTTTATTTAGAGCTCTCTCGTTCCTTATATCTTTGTAAATTTTTAATCTCAAAAAATGTAATTATTATTTTCAGCGGAAAGATTGCAATAAAGTGAGAATCCAGAAAATACAATTAAAATTAACACTTGAACGACCAAATAGGTCATTTTGATCCATTTGCTTCTTCTCGTTGTTGCTATTCCTGAACCATTGGACACAGACCGAATCCTTTTTGTGAATTTTAGTCATTTCATGAGAGAGATGTACCGGTTTCATCTCATAGTGGCTAATATTAATGCCAAAATATATCATGTCGATGGGTCCTAAAAGGAACTACGCAACTCGCGGTGACAGATATAAAATACGTATCTGGCGCACTCTATACTAAGTATATATAAATTTCTATATATTTAGTATAGAGTGCGCTAGATACGTATTTTGTATCTGCCGCCACGAGCTGCGTAGTTTCTTTTAGGACCCATCGACGTGTACTTTGAATGACCACATGGGTCATTTTGACCCATACATGTTTTTTCACCTTAACGCAAAATGAACCACATACATACTCAAATATTCATCAGATACCACATGCTACAATCTTCGTACAGACTTGGAAGGCACTCTATAATTGTCATAACCTTATTTTGGCTGAGAATTATTAAATAAGTAATTAGTTTGTTATCACTGGTTGTGATTTAATTCATACAGTGATTTTAAGCCCACCCTGGTAAAAGAAATTTATCATAGGCTCATGTCGAGTAAAGTGGAGTCGTCTGGCGGGACAAGTACTCATGCGAAAAGGACCTAAATGATACTTTAGCAGCGAGGGTGATCCGTGTATAGACCTCTTCAGGAAATAACCATGCACCAATCGTGCCACAAAAGCTAAAAAATAATTTCTGACAAGTTTTATTTGGCTTAGAATATTTGTTATTAATTCTGGTCTACTTACATTGGAAAAGATGAAAATCGCCTTTCTTTTTGGAAAAAATAACATTTTCACTTTTTCACATCATGAAAACACGAATTCATCTCAGTAAGAATCAATCGCACATCATTAAAATCATGATAGCAATGGCGACCTCATATGGGTTATTTTGACCCACATGGTAATTTAAGTGGCATGAACAAGCTCGGTCGTTCTTTTGTTAAGTTTCTGAGTAATGTTTATTCATTTGTCCCTAAAAAACTCTTTTATTTGGATATAAAATAATGTTAATTACCATATGAGAAAGCGTATTAAATATTTGTTATTTTAATTATAACGCTTAGTCGACCGTACATGCATCTGACAGTGATGATTATGTGCCTTTGGCGTGATATGGCCTTCATGTAATATGCATGTTGCCATTATAGTAAATAAAGGTTTCGAGATGAGCTACAAAGATCAAAGACAAAATAATGCGATACTAAATCGCACTGGATATTTTTAAATTTCATTCAAAATCCAGGGTACTTCAGTTCGTTTCATTTAATCAATGCCAACGCCAATACCAACTGATTGCAAGATTCTTTCTCTTTTTTCTTTGTAGATCAATTTTCAACCTTATTGATGAAACTCAAGGAGAGCTAAATAAAAAAACATACAAAAAGAGAATTTCTGCTTCAATTAGTACATCAATTAACTGAAATTTGTTTTTTCCAAATAGAATTTTATCTTGTAGAAATTGATATTTTTCCTCTTGCAAGGTGATTGCTTTAAGAAGCATGAATCGAATCTCGTAACTTTCGAACATCAAATTTTTACGTATCGCGATTCTTTATCTCTCATCCTTGAAATTAGCTTTCATAATATTTGATGGAATTTCACATTAACTTCCTGATATTTATGATCATTGATTTAGATTACAAATTTCAGTTAAGATTGCAAACACCACTGGCTTTGATTAAGTTCAACCCAAAAAGTGCTTGCACATCCAGTTTCTTTTTCTATGTATTTTAGGGATATCACCCGATTAAAAATCTCACTTTTCTCGAACATGACGCAAGGTATGACTAGTGATTTATAGTTCAAAATTGGTCTCCCTCCTGATATCTATTTAATTATACCCTGACAAGATCTTATGTATGGTAACATTACAAAAATGAATTCACTATGGGCATTACATTTAAAAAGGAAGAAGCGGGTCATCGATTTCCTTTATTTTTTGATACTGTGTAGTGTTTAAGATACTAAATAATGTGAAAAATGTTGAAATTCGAGTTTTTGAAATTGGACCATATTTAACAGTTCTATACAAATGAGCGGAGAAAGTGTTAAAATTAAAGAAAATTCACCAATATAAAAATTCTGATATTGTTTATATAATAAACAATTTTTATTGTTTTTTTTCGACGCTCGGAACACCGCTAAATTAAAAATTAAATAAATTTTTTTCGACCGATTAAAAATAGTAAAGATAAAAATTTGTAAACCGTCCAACCACATTATTTAGTTCCCCAAACACTATGCAATATGAAAAAAAGGAAATCGATAGCCCATTTTTTTCCTTGTCATTTTTTTCCTTTTTTCCTTGACCCCTGTAAAAAAGTCATTTTAGCACAGATAAAAACATTTATCTGATTTCTTATCTGTATGAGGTAACTAAAAGACATCTTGGAAATAAACACAAACAGAAAATTTAACTTCCGTCTTGGACCTAATATTAACCTGAAAAAATATAACGGTTCATGATCTTCACATTATTACTAAATTAAAAACAAATCTGTTAAAAATAAAATTCTCTAGTTCATTAAAAGTGTTGCTATTTTTGTTGATTTTTACCGATTTTTTTCTAAATTTCTTACAATACCCAAGTTAAACATCTAGCGATTGTACAATTTTGTATACATTAGGAAAGGTAACAATTTTGAACTATAAACTTTTATTCATATCTTGCGTCGTTCTTGAGAAAAATGAGATTTTTAATCGATAAGAACGAAAATTCGTTTTTCTCGAAAACGCATAGTAAGATTTTTTCTTCCATTGTTCAAAATTACCCGGCGGCGTCCACAAAACACGTACAAGAAAGAAACTGAATGTGCGAACACTTTCAGGTAGAACTTAATTGAGGCTAGGCGTGAAGACCTTTAGTTCAAATTTATAAGGAATAGATACCATTTATTTTTATGTGATAATTTTTTTAAATTTTCCTAAAGGAAGTTATTTTCTTCTCAAACATCCTTTACTGAGCTAAATATTTTTTTCTGCAATCGACAACGTGAGCTAATTTCAGATTAAGGAGGAAATTAAAGTTGAAGCTGTTAAAAATCGGAAACCAAAATGGTCCATACTGGTCTTGCGGGGCAATATTTTCCCGAGTTGGACCCAAACTCAAATGGCCCACCGAAGGCTGCAGATCCGGCAGTCCAATTCCGGAAGCTCGTAAGTAAATCATCACAAAAAAAGGTTAAATTTTTAAAAAACACACACATTGCATCAATTTTTATGTTCTGAATGGCAATACTTTCTTCAAGTTGCCAATTAGAACATTTAATTCCAAAATCTTGTGTCTGTTAAAAAAAATTAAACATTAATTTTTGTTGTGTGTAATTTATCAGACTGAAAAAAGTTGATAAA
The DNA here is from genome assembly GCA_932066315.1 of Andricus coriarius. Classification (NCBI taxonomy): domain Eukaryota; kingdom Metazoa; phylum Arthropoda; class Insecta; order Hymenoptera; family Cynipidae; genus Andricus; species Andricus coriarius. The sequence goes on from CAKNWT010334281.1 coordinate 15,489, forward strand.
TATAATTGCCCCTTCTATTCAAGATTAATTTTTTCACCCTTTCCTCAAATTTTAACATTTTCGAGGCAGTATTCCTACATTTTCTAGAAATGTTGATAAAATAGAGGAAATGCATTGTTGGCGAGTTGGTTCAAACAGTAATTCAATAAAAGTTACGGTGCTGAAACCATTACACATTGAAAATGCGCACGAGGCAGTTTTTCACGCTTTCCATTTATTCTTTTTACATACACATAAGAGTTTCTATCTGCTTCTAAAAGTATTTGTAGGGCAATAAATTTTTATGAAGCAATCAGATTTTCTAGCCTTTACTATTACAACAAGCAGGAGGACTTAAAGGAATCGAGGAAAAGAAAGGATCATATTGCGTGATTGTGATTCTCCGTGGCAAAAGCTCTTTCATCTTATTGAGAGATCTGCATTCTGCGATAACAGATGTTTCTATAAAATTTAGCAGTGATAAAGAATCTCAAAATTGTAGTGAAAATTCAAATTTCAAACTTCAGAGTACACTGCTGGTCAAAATTGTGTTTCCACTTACGAAAATCGAATTAAAAAGAATCGTGTTTTAGAAAGAGACTAGCCCTTCGGAAAATTAAGTTAGGAAGATTTTTTGAAAACAAGTGGTAAGCTTTTTAAATTCCGCGTCGATTGAGAACTACTTGAAGTATTTTTGAATATTAGGCACCGAAATAGCATCTGAGAAGGACCAACCTATTTTCTATTTTTGACAAATTTACGATTCTCAAATTCCACTCTCTGCATTCAGAAGTGTTTTTAAAATTAAAGCTAACTAAATTCCTATGAGATCCCTTAAAGCTGATTTTAAAAAGAATTTTTTAAATCTATTTAAACATAAATGTGAAAAAAATATAAAATTCCAAGATTGATATTATTAGCATAAATTAATAGTTTATTATAAGTGAATAATGTGTTATAAGCAACTGTAGGTGTTTTTTTAATTGTTTTGTGTATTTATACAGTAATTTTCCATCTAAATCGAATTTAAAGTAATACCCAAATATTAAAAATTAAAAATAACTATATTTCTTATTGTTATAAATAAATTTCATAAAAAAATGCGCAGTCTGAACAATTTTTGCGAGTGTCAGTTACTTTTTTCAAACGTACTTTGTTAGGCTTGCCAGTGATATTTCAGTAGAAAATATTGTTATTTCACAACTGTGATTGTTATTAAAAAATATTATAAACTAATGCATAGTTTAAGTAATATAATAACTCCGAACTGTAATAATGTAACATTGGCAAGCCCAATCAAAAAATAGCTGAAACTCCTAGTAATTGCTCAAACGGTGCAGTTTTTTTATAAAATTTGTTAATGCGCGGGTGAGTACCCGCGCACTGTGCCTTTCCGCTACGCTGCTGGTGTTTTCACGCATTTCGTAAACACCCTCTTTCGCCGCCGAGGCGCATCACTCTCAGTCCGAAACCGCCGCGGCAGCAATTTTCGGAACTAGTAAATTCGGCCTGATTAAATCCAGCCTCTAGTGTAGTTTACTGAAACATAACTGGCAGGTCAAACAAAATACGTTTAAAAAATAAACTGCCTCAAACTCTCAAAAGTTTCTCAAACAGGCAAATATAAGAGCATTATTATAGGGAAAATATATATAGAGAGATAATATAAAAAATTTGAAATATGGGCACCAGAAAAAATATTGAAAGAAAAAAATTTCCTTCAACAAGGCTTTTAATGGTTTCTAAAATTTGATAATATTACAGTATACAGTGAACCCTAGATAATTAAAAGTGTTTCGGAAACGAAAAAAAGTTTGGATGATCGAAAATTCGAATTAGAGAGGTTCGTATTATCGAAGTTTCAGGAGGAAGAAAGAATAACTTATGTTATATAAAATTAAGTTTTTAAATATTTTTTTATAATCAGAACAGACCTGCAGCTGAACAATTTAAACTTTTCTTTGGAGGAAAAATATTATATACTAAACATTGTACGATGATCCTAAAACTAAAGTTAACCTTTGTTTGCCACACTGAGGTTGAAACCACCCACCACCATTTTTCCTTAATTTTAAGTACAGGGATATTTTACTTTTTTATTATACTTAATTTTAATTTTTGGCTATATAACCTACATAATCCCTTAAATTTAGCTCTTAAGATGACCTGATAAAAGTGCCAAGTAAAAATATTGAATAGTCAGAAGCGCTGTCAGAAATAGCTCAGAAGTGTGACAAACGAAGGTTAACTAAGTCTTTTCTCAATATTCTTACAAATATTTGATATATTAACTGCTGTTTCATATATTTGAGCGGTTGGATGCAATAACAGCCGTCTTGTATTTTCAGAAGTCGGGTTTTTTATTTTTTCTGCACATAATTTAATGTAGAACAAATGAAAAACAACTGACTTCTGAAAATGTAAATATGCAGTTATTGCATCCACTGCTCATTTCAACGTTCAATAATTATGCATATTATACAATGTTGGAAATCTCAATATCAATAAATAATGTATTCTACCAGTATAAATGAAACATTTGTCAAGTTCATGCTTCGTTTAAACCAGGAGTGACCAACATTACACAGTTCAACTGTATATTGATTGCGAATAAAAAATAATTATTGTAAACAACATAAATTATTCATTCTTGTTCCTATATACATACATATATATGTATATATTTCTATTTTATGAAATTTTAGTAATGGACAAGCCATATTATTATATGTGGAAGGATTCATAATTTTGAAAAACGTAAAAAAATGTTTAGAAGTAAAATTATTCTCTTATATCCCTCTGTTTCTCAGACATAATATTTTTTACAACTTTTACCGGCGCCAAATAATTTTTTCCATTCGAACACCAAATGAGAATGTTGTCCTTTGTATAAATAAAATTCTCATTTATAAGAGATTTCTCTAATACTAACAAGTAAGTTTAAAAAAAACCAAAAACTACTATTACTACTACTACTAAACTACACTGAACTACTATATATATATATCACTATATTTTCTTTATGTAAAAAAGATCAGTCTTTTATTATTTTTATATACGTTCTTGTAGATAGTCAAAGATAAAAAATGATGTAGTATTATTTAGTATATAATTATATACTAAACGAGGTAGGAGGGTAAAGAATGAATAACAGCATTGCTCACTGTAATGCGATATTTATTTTTTCAATTGAAAATAAAGAGAACGTTGATGCAGATCAACAAATTCATAAAATAAAAATAATTAATTTATCGTATACACACAAGAAAAAAGATTCAAATTCTTTGTCAGATCACTGTATGTTTTTACCCGTACAACAGATACATCAATGTATGTATTGTATGTTTAAAGATTTTTTATTTGTCCAAACTAAAATGCAGAAATTTTAATTCAGCCAGAAATCTGCTTCTTACGCCGGTCGACTATAAGGTGAGGTGATAATAGAAAAGTAGTCTTAAGTTTTATGAAATAGAATTTATAATTTACTTATTTTAAGAGAAATAGCTTATTTTATATTGTAAAATAAAAGTTGTTTATATATTCGATATTATAAAAATGGAAACATTGTTTTGAAGTCGTAACCTATCTTAACTAGACTTATCAATTCGACTTTTATCCAATTTTGTTGTCAAACTTGAATAGACGGAGAAAAATAACTACATTCTTGATTAGGAATTGAAATAAAATTATTTATAATATTTCAAATATTAAGGAAGGTGCTTTCTTAAGAGAGATATTATAATAACTGTCTGAAAATTTTAACCTCCATTACCTGATAGAAACAATTTTACTTTTATGTTCAATTTTTTTTAAATTTCACTTACTTGATTTAAAACGCATTTTTCAAAAGTAGTATACTATTGTCCGACTACCGGTGTTTTCTTAACTTTTTCCAGAAAACCTTGTTTTTCTTTTAGAATGGAATTTGACATAAAAATAAGTAGCATAAACAGCTTCATAAATAAATAGAGAGTCCAAAAATGTCAATCTTTGCTAAAAAAAAAAGTTAAAAATAAGTGCCCACAATGTCTTAAATACACTCGGACCCCGATTTCTGCAAATCCAATTTGCGTTTTCTGATAATTGAGGCCGCGCGGCGGTATTCGTCTGAGAGGTGCCGCGGTTCCGAAAGGGGAAATCGTCCGTGGTCACTCATGCGTGAAAAAAATTAATTCATCATTGAGCATAGCCGTAAAACGCTGCACCCTAACGGACTAATTGGATAATTGCACCACGTTGCGTCACATTGCGTCAGCTTACTCTCAGTGTTCACACGGCCCTGATGTTTACGTTCGGAAACGCTTTTTGTCAAAATACCGGTAAGTGTGTCCTACCTTGTGACAGTTTATGATCAGAAAGTTTAAAGATTTAACGCGAGTCAATCGTTTGTGACCGGTCCGCATAAATATGCCACATAACTGGACTTGCAAAACTTATATGCTTCGCGATAAAATAGCTAAAAGAAGGTGCTCTAAAGATTAGCTGGAAAGTTCATCAAGAAAAGCTAAAAAAGATCTGAGAAAGGAATTGATCTATTAATTAAGTAGATCGACAGCTCGAATCCTTGAACGGGACAATCAAAATAAAGTACTTAAAAATAAATTACCGTTGATGATGCTGGCTGTACAAGCCTTAAAAGTTCGGCGTTTAACTGAAGTTATGGCAGCAAGTTAATGTTGGCATACAAAAATCATCAAAGAAATTTTTGAATGTTTTCAAATGACAGAGAAATCGATGAGCTTTTATTGAACGCTCTTGAGTTCCCAGAACAAGTGCGAGAACAGAAAATTCTACACAAAAAGAAAGAACAACAACAATGACGTCTGACTGTAATAAAATACGCAAAAGGCAATCAGATTACATATACAGCATCAATTCTTAGTTCTCCTGTTCTGGAGAACACATTGCTACCGTCTAAATATTTTACTATGCTTTCGTTAGCAAGTGTTGGTTACAATGATATTGTGAGTTTAAAACTATTCTAACGAAAGAGCAAAGTGCTTCTCTCCCACTTTTGAAGATCTTTACAGTGGCATTACTGATACCGAACTAGAAGAGGAAATACAAGATTACGAAACTTAGAATGATCAGATGACTCCTGTGCAGAAGAAGATACGTCGATAAACGATGCATTTACTGAAAAACAAAGCCAATATGAGAAAAACACAAGAAAGAGAAACAGGAGAAGGGAGAAAGAAGAGATCCAGCAGTAAAACAGGACAATGCCATAGAAATATAAAAAGAAGAGGGACAACGTATTGTGGATACCATAGCCGAGAAACCTGACCCGGATATTTATACCATAACCGAGGAACAAGATCCGAATATAGCAGCTATTCTCAATGAGTTAATAGGTAAGTTGTTTGCTAAAAAAATACCTGTAGTTCCTCAAAAATTTTGTAATAGTTTTTCTTGTGTATGTGTTTGTTACATACCAGATGATATGTTGAATCTTACATTCCGACAAATGAAAAGTTGAATCAATTTTAATACAATTTTTAAACCAGGTACAAGTACACAAACCTCTATTTTAGAAAATGATTTGGAAATCGTGTACACATACATTCAAGTGATCGAAAATCCAAACCGTTAGCAAGGACATGCAAATCCAAACCTATACGTAGCGTGTGAATAGGTATAATGCATTTTTTCCCATTTTCATTTTTCGTGTTTTGTAATATGTCTTTTTAAGAAAAAACCTTTCAATCTGCATATTTTTTTAAAGTATATTTTTTTGAAAATGAGAAAAAAATAATTACAGACAAAACCTTCCAATCTAGATCTTTTGTTAGAAAAACTAAATTTTTACAGAAAAAAACGTTTCAATCCTCATCTTTTGTTCAAAAAAAAAAAAATTGTGAAGATGAATTAGGTTTTTTTGAGAAACAATCTTTTTTTGTTATCAGGAAAGAATGATTATTAATTTTGATATTCAACTTTTAGTAAATTTTACGACTACGCCCTGGAATTATACGTGTAACCAGATCGTTTGAGGGTGATATGAAGGAGGGGAGGGAGATGGCCCTATAAGCAAAAAGCAAGAAGGTGATATTCTGAATGCGGGAGAAGAACACGATAATGTTTAGCATGTAGAACAGGAAGAAGAAGAAGAAAGCGATGATGACGTAGAAGATGAAGATGAAGAGGTGATCCAACCACTTGGATGCAGATTTCTAATTTTAGTCGAAACACATAAAGAAGTCAAACGTTTTAGGATCACAGAACAAACAGAAGATAAAGTTTATATTGATTCCAGTTGAAAGATTCGCTGCAACCGAAATTAACCTGATCGAATAAACTTTAAATGATACTGAGATAATTTTGTGTGTTTAAACTGTCTCATAATAATTTTTCAGTGAAAAAGCGTTGTCTGCTATGTAGTTGACAGAAGTGCGAAGAACATGGAAGTATGAATGAAATCGGTCTGGAAATCAGGACACTGGATTTAAAAACAACATTGCACTTATTATATATTTATTTTAAAAATAATTGCACTTTTCGCGGATGATTGAAAATATATTTTCCGTGACTGAAAATAAAGCACTGAAACCAGTCGAAAAGTCGCCATATTCATTATGATCTTAACCATAGTTCGCAAGTTGTGAGGTGGAAATTTCCGATCTGAAATTTTATTCATGAAACCATTTTTTAAATTTAAATTTAAAGTACACTATTAAATTAGGATTTATTTCCAATTATTAATATTTAACATTAATTTTATGCTAAATAAATTGAAGAGGCGACTTATTTATCATGTTAGAAATCTTGTTAATGCTTCAAACTCAAAATTAATTCCATTTCTATTTTTCGTTTTGTTCGAAAACAAACGATGGCTGTTGTGTCAAGTCCTTTATTTTCATTCACGAAAAATACGTTTAATTCTTCCGCGATAAGTCATACTTTGCCGTTTTCCATTGCTGCTAAGGACGTAGCAGACCACAGATTTTATTCCATCGTAGGATAAACTTTCGCTAAATATCATGTAAACTTTAACAGCGAAAAATTGTACATGCAACAAAATGTAACTTTAGTTTTTTCTCTGATGGATAGCCGATACTTTGCGTGACCTACATATTTATTCAACGTAGTTGTACCCTGTTAACGATTACATTGGTGTTATATTACATAGGGAGCATTTTTCTCGAAGCGCGGCCTGATTTTTGTTTAGACTCGCAAGATATTTCAATGTAGAAGATTTGTGGGAAGTTCTGTACAGCTTGATTCAAAGTAATGCAGAGTTGGGTTTAACTGAAAACTTTGTTTTGACATGTATTATAGCAGAAACACCAGTAGGTCAAGGTCAAGTAAAATTACCACACGGATATGTTACAAAAAAATCAATTTTAACAATATCAAATAATGGTAATTTAGGTTTACCGCGATCTATTGCAGCTGCATGAGTGTATGCCGTGCATGGTGAAATTATATCAGATAAATTACACGATGCATGACAGAACATGAGGCAACAATGCAGTTAAAAAAAACTGGGAATTTTCTTGAATGAATAATAAAGAAGCTGAGGTTATTATACCTGCCACAGGTTATAGTATTCCGTGAATTGAGAAATTTCACAAATATCTTTTATCAAAAGGTTTTGCGATTCTTGTACACAAATTTTTTGAATTTGGTCGAGGTCGACAACATCTTTTCGATGGTACGTGTTATTTAAAAAATGCAAATGTGTCTTTAGAGCATACAATTTACATAATGCATTATGAACAACGTCATTATCAACCAATTTTTATCTTAACAAAGGCTATTGGTAGCAAGATTTATCGTTTTGCATGTAATACAGGTTACAATAGAGCAGCTTACTACAGATGTTTAAATGTATATCCGCAGTGCAAATTTCTACCACCAAGATGCACTGTAAAAAAAGTATCATTTCAAGGCTAGTTTTCGGTATTGAAATAGTCCTTGAAAAATATAGTCTCGGGTGGCTCTATTCCAATTTCTCTTTATTTTGATGCCACTAAACGACGTTTTAGTACAACTTTTTTGGATCAAAACATGACTGAAGTAAGAATCAAATTTTGATGACGTAACGTAGCATATGGGAACGTTAAACGTGCGTGAACTATCACTAAAATATAGAATCTGGGTTACAAACAATGTTAGAAGTTTATAAATCCTGTTACAAAATAACATATTGATTAGCACTGAGAATTTATTGTTGATTAAGAATAAGGAGACTAAGAAGAAGTAAGCAGTAAGACGAAGAAATAAGCACTCGAAAACGAAGTAAACCACACGACGAATCCCTTAGTGTAAAATAAGGATGTTTGTCTTTTATGCAGAAAGTCTCCGATTTATCTTCCACAAAACAAGAAAATTGTTTCATTCTACGCCGAGAAATTATTCACAAACTACCAGCTATTCTGTAAAATTACAGAAAAATAAAAAATCACAATTTGTGAATGTTATTTTTACATGAGACATGGAGAAAGCAGCAGGTTATATGCATATGATTTTACGCTGTCCCAGGTAATTTACATATTATATTTCTGTAAATTACATGAAAAGGACTGATATTTTTTGTCTAATCATTGTTAGAATTTCACATCCAATTTTTGCAGTATTATAACACTTTCTGATTAGATTAGGTTATATTTACAACTGTCATGTGATTAATGCATGGAAGTATAAATTAAAAGGAATAAAGGTTTTACGGTAGTTCAAAAAATGTTCTTAAGATTCCTGGGAAAACATAAAATTACTTCTTATTTTGAAAAATTAATTTTAACAGAATATTAAAAAATATTTCAAAAGACATCCAAAATTATAAAAAAATAATTTGGAAAATTTTAAGTGATTTTTTTAATTTTCCAGGATTTAAAAAGTTGAAGACATTCCGAAAATTTCTAAACAAAATGTAGATTTTGAAATAAAGTTTTGAAGCTGTTCAAGGATTTTGAGAGGTTCCAATATAATACAAAAATTTTCTTAAGATTACTGGAAAAGTTTTAAATGATTTTTTATTTTAATAATAATTTTAAGAGAATATTTAAAATAGATTTCAAAACAATTTTCGATTCATGAATAACAATTGAACAATTATAAATTGCTAAGAACCTAAAATTAAAATAATTTAAATTCTAATTTAAATATTGTCCAGTTTAAAAAAATTTAATATCTCAATTTTTAATGTTTCTAACTCAAAATTGCCTAAAACGATATAATTTTGGAAATCTCTAAATTCGTTGATTCATTCTTCAATTTAGAGTATTCAAAATCTTAGCGCGGATTTACAAATTTTTTTAAGTCTTTGAATTGCACAATTTACAAAAGTTTAACATTTATTTATTTATTTTGAGTTTAAATTTAAAAAATTGATGCTTTAAGGTCCTTCAAGGTGGAAAATAAATAAATTATATGATTTTACTTTTTATGAATAAATGATATCTTCTTTCACAAATGTAAATTTTAAAGAACTAAAAAACTGTGCGCGCTACGCAACTATTTTTTAAACATTGTTTAGGCATTTTTTACAATTATTTTTTCAACTGAAAATTTAACCATTCCTTGTTTGGTTGAATATTTATCTTCCTCAGTTGAAAATTCAACTACGTATTTGTTTGAAAATTTCTGTATTTTGTTAAAGATTATCCTTTTTTTGTAGAAAATTATTTTTTTTAATTGGGAATTAATTTTTCTTTGACTGAAAATAAATGCTTTTATTGAAAATCAATTTTTCAAACTAAAAATTTAACTTAATTTTTTGTCGAAAATTGTTTTTTCATGTAAATACATTTTATTTGCTTAAAAAATGTTTTTTCCAACTAAAAATTAAGCTATTCTATTTTTTGTTGAAAATCGATCTTTTTTAATTGAAAACTCATTTTTTTTTTTTTGAAAATTGGTACTTTATGGTAGAAAATTAACATTTTTGAGCAAAAATTTCATTAAAAATCAAAATATTTGTTTGAAAACTAAACATTTAACTATTCCATTTTTCTTCGAAAATTTTTTCTATAAACATTTAATCTTTTTGGTTGAACATTCATCTATTTGTTCAAAAATGGAACAATTTAAAAAAAAATTGATTTTAGTTGCTTAAAAAATTATTTCTTTAACGAAATTTTAAACTATTAAATTTTTTTCAAAAAGTGATCCTTTTTAGTTGAAAATTCATCTATTTTGTTGAAATGTTTGTTTGTAGCAATATAACATTTTTGGGTGAAAATTCTATTAAAAATTAAAATAATTGTTTGAAAATTCATATATTTTGATAAAAATTATTTTTTTGTTTTTGAAATTCAATTCCTTTGGCTGAAAATTAGTTTCTTTTTCATTGAAAATTAATTTTTTCAACTAAAAATTTAACTATTCAATTTTTTGTCGATGTTTTCTTTTTGGTTTAAAAATGTATTTTAATTGGTTAAAAACTTATTCCTCTAACTTCAAATTAAGCCATTCTATTTTTCTGTTGAAAATTTATCTTTTTCTTGGTAGCAATATAACCTTTTTGGTTGAAAATTAAACTATTTGGTGAAAAATTTATTTTCTTGATTGAAGATGAAAAATTATAGTTAAAAGTTTATTCCTTTGGTTAGAAATTTAAACAATTTGGTTGCTATTCCTTTTTTTTGAAAATCAATTTTATAAATTAAAAATGTAGCTATTCCATTTTTGCTATAAAGTTGATCTTTTTTAGTTAAACATTGACATATTTTATTTAAAAATCGGCTTTCTAAGTAGAAAATTCAACAATTATTCTAGGAAATGCATATTTTTGAGTTATAAACTTACCTTTTTTTTTAAATTCGGGATGGTTTTCTGTTTCTTTTAAGCATGAAGTTGAAAGCAATTCAAACAATAGTTTCTGTGAATTATTTTAGTTCGCTAGTATTGTCTTAAAAACTTCCATATTCTTTTTTGACAATCTTAGAAATCTATTCAAATGCTTAAAAATGTTTTTAAATATCATCTTAATAGAATCTTTAAAAAATATTATTCTCTTCAAACCTTTCAAAATTCTTAAAATACTTCTAATTTTGTTAGCCTTATCTCCCAACCTTATCCTAATTTTTTCTAAAATTCTCTAATCTTTTAAAATTAAAAATGTTTGCTTTAACATCTTCTACATTTTGTTGTTTTTAACATTTTAGCAAATCATGTGAAATGTTTTAAAATCTTTTTACAATAATTCTTTCAAACCCAAAACTAAATTTGAATGTTCCCTGGAATTTAAAAAAAAGTCATCTAAAACTTTGCAAAATCCTTAAAAAGCTCAGAACTTTATTTCATAATCTTCAAAAATCTCAATTTTGTTTAAAATTTGTTGACATATTTATAATTCTAAATTATTTTTGAATCAATTCAAATCTTCAAAAAACTTCTAAATATCTTTTAAAATAATTCAAACTTTTCCGAAAATTGTTCAAAAGCCAGAAATCATATTAACCGATGATTTTGTTGTTAGAAATAAATTTAAAAAATTTAAATTCCGCATTGGGAAATTTCAATGTATAAATTACAGAAAATTTAAAAGGAAAAACTGAAAACAGCCACTCAGAGTCACGGTGTCTGCGACGAATCAGGTATTTAACAAAAATGAGTGCGAGATTTTCAAGAATTTCTCTTCATCAATTTTATTAGATAGGATACAATGTTCAAGAACTAATTATTCATTAATGATAAACTATCAAATCATGCGTCTTGAATTTTTATTGAAGGATTATACACTAATATCAATCATCTTGAATTAATGACGTATTATTGAAGCAACCGTATCTTAAATTTTACCATTTATTTCAAATTTACCTTTAAGTGCAGTAAAAAAATTGCTTTTTAAAATTGGCCTCGAGGGATCTTTTAAGAATTTAGTTGGCTTTCATTTAAATAAAACTTTGACATCGAGTCAAAATTGTAGCCGTAATCGATTTTTGAACATTTTTTTCGTCATTTTGGCCTATTGTGTGCCATTCAAACAACTAATTTTCGTCTTGGGCACGCCTTTTCATTTTTTATGATAATTCGAGAACCAGTAAATATTTAGTCATATTCTTGATCTCAGTTTAAAGAGGAGATTTTTCACTTCGATTAAGCGAAGTTTCAATTTTTTTTATTCACTTCCCCAAAGCATGCATAGAGTAAAAGTTGAGAATCGGAAAGTGGTCAAAAACGGAAATACTTCAAGTACGCATCAACCGACGCGAAATTTAAAAGGCTAATTAACGGTTAATAAATCTTCCTCACTTCGATTTTTAAAGAGTCAGTCACTTTCAAAGGCAAGCCTTTTTTTTCATCTGATTTTCGTAAGTGGACGCACAATTTTGATCGGTAGTGTAAATACAGTTTTTTTCGTGAAATATGCATACGAGGTATGCAAACATAATTTCAATAGGTATGTTTGACAAGGTTTAAAAGCTCTGCGAAAATTGAGTTTTTTAAATTAGAGCACGGTGACCATCACCGGAAAAACCCAATATTTTTTTTAACCAAGATTGTAGCACGTACTAGTATTGATTGGGGCATTGTTATATACATTTCCAAATACTGCAAATACCTAGGAGTTACACAAAGCATTAATATTTGAAAAACTGGAAATATTTAGATTATTTAGTGATATAAATCTTTGAATGTATCATGATGAAATAATATTTGACATTAAAAGTGTAGCTTCATATTCTGAAGAATTCCGAACCATGATTGACATTAAAAATTTGCTTCTGCTGAAAATTAAATATACAGAAATAATTCTGAAACTGCTTGTTTTTAAATATAAAACATTACACAATTATTACTAGTGAATTATAAAAGTAAGTGATAACTTTGTTATTCGATTTATAAATAAATATCCTATTAGTACATTATTTATTATGTATATCAAGAAAAATTGGTTTGCAGAATATTTATTTCGACATTTTTTCAATTTTGATGATTGCTTGCTTTTGTTGAAATTCTTCGCGATATGGGTTTGCAAAGTTTCAGTAGCATATTACTTAGCTCAACTTTAATGAGAAAATTTTCAGTTTGGAACGGCTTCGAAGTTCCACATTTTGGTACTTCTTTTAATGCTTTTTTAAGCAAGCCTACTTCTTTGCTTCTTTTTTAAAATGTAAAGCTGCTTTTTGCTACTTTTTTGATACTTTCTCAGTTAAGTGATATTTAATGGATCTACTAATTAATCTATGAGAATTACGAAAGAACTTTTTCAGACATTTGAGGCTTTTCTGCTGGAAATAAATCTCAAATATTTCAATCAGGTCAAAATTTATACAGATTTCAAGAGAAAATTTGGGGGTTTAAAAAAAAAAGCACAAAATTCGAATATGGATAACATCGTTGACATTTTTTTCGTAAATCGGAAAAATATGTATCGCCTAATTTCCGCTAAAACAAGATGTTTCGTTTCCGAGAGATTCTATGACTTGAAGTGTAGAACTTGCCTGATTTGAAATGGATTCGGTAAAAAGAATTCATTAATGTCGATAAATTATCTGAATATCTTTTTTATTATCCAAAATTCAAATTCAGTAGAGGCATCGTTAAATATTTTCACATTGATAAGCATAATTTTGGAAATTACTTTAAAATCTGCATTTCCAATTAAATTATCATAACTGACTACTCACAAGTCCCTCAAAGAGATCTGAATAAACCTCAGATTTGGAATAATCTCCTTACCACTGACTCGCAAGAGAAAGGAAAGTACCTCAAGTAGTAATGTTCTTATAAGGTCAGACGCAAGCCATGACTCGCTTGCGTTGCAGTAGCGAAGGTTGTTCAAAGTCAGACAGCTTTAAAAACAGCAATTCGTTTTAAATGTTTAAGAGGTACTTTGAAAAATAATTGTAGGTCAATCTCAGCTTAATGCATCAAATCGGAAATCAATTAAGTTCCAGGGTGGGGCAGGGGGGGTGGTACATTGAAAATATAACCTTTTTAAATATTGATACTAGAGACCGCTCAAAAACAATGCCACGCTATTTTGAAATCTTTTTCCACCCCTACCATTCTTCGTCACAGATCATGACGCAAAGCTCGAACCACGCAAAGTGAGGTCGAAATAGCCCCCCCCCCCTCCCATTTTTATGAAAGTCAGCACGGGGGTTTTTTTTAATAGCAGAATACGGATTTAAGGTCAAAAACCATAAATTCAAACAAGCATCCTAAATTTTGGAAATTCTATGCAATTGGTACATTTGCATGAAATTCAGTAAGTTTTCGAATAGCAGAATACGAATTTGAGATCAAAATTCAAATTTGTGGTCGTAATGAAAAAATTTCATTTATCTGGTAGATTTTCATGAAAGTCATTACAAGTGTGGGTTTCGGAGCACTGAAAAGGAATTTAGGGTTAAAATTGAAAAATCCAAAAAGTCACTTAAATTTTGAAAATTTAATTAATACGGTATACTTCTATGATTCAGTACGAGGGCTTTTTTCGAGTTTCAGAATACAAATCTGGGGTAAAAATTCATATTTTGATGCTCGAAAAACTCACTTGAACTCTACACAAATTGCTCCTTCTCCACTCTCAAATTACCTTTGTAAAGTCAAATATAATTAAAGGAACTTGTTAGTTTGGACTTGATGTTAAAAGATTCCTCAAGGACCCGGGTACGGAAGCTTCAGAATTTAAAAGGTCTGAATGAGAAACCGGATCCTTAAGAATTTTGAGGGTCCAGTCCGGACGCGGGCTCTTAAGGAACTTTTTAAACTCCGGTCCAACTTCAAAGGTTCCGGTCGCTGATTTTCAACCACATAGTTGGATTTTCAACAAAGAAAAAAATAAGTTTAGGAAAAACAATCAAATAAAGAATTTCCCACAAATAGTTCAATCTCAAATCAAACAAATGAATTTTTAACAAATTATTTGAACTTACAACGAAGTAGTCCAGTTTCGAAGGAAAAAAAATGAATTTTTATTGAAAAACTAAATGAAAATTAATTTTCAACTTAAAAAAATAACGAATACCGAGGTCTTCAATTCATTTTGTTATCGACTTGTCACATGGGGTTGGGGGTCCATAAAATTCCAATCTGAAACAATCTATAATTTATAGATGCAATGTGGAACTTTTTTGACTGTAATAAATTGAATTTATGATAAGCGAAATTATTCTTCTGTGCACTAGAACATACAATTCACAATTTGAGTTGAAAATTCGCAAAGCTTTTCCCTGTTTGCTCTATTCATCTCTCTCTCAAAAATTCAATTACAAGTTTGAAATTCCAATTATTAAAGCGTCAATCATTGAGGATTTTGCGCTTGACTGTAACTAGTTTTGATCAAATATCCTTTCTTCGTAAAAGCTCATGATTTTTATAAAGAATTTAATTTCCTCTCGTGAAAATTAAATTTTTCCCGAAAAGCAGTAGACATTTTTTAAATATTTTTATCCATTGCAGAGATTTTATTGCGTATTCTTGTTCTGGAATGAATAATCCCAACTTTCTGAACCGTTACATCAAAAACTGTGTTTTATACGAAAACCAAATTTGATTAATTTATTGATCTACAGTACCATTCAGGAGTATAGCACCCAAAAATATAGCGATTAAAAAAATTCACACACTAATCGCAAGATATCTCGTAAAATATGAAATAGA
>CAKNWT010334284.1:8723-19353 GCA_932066315.1 Andricus coriarius
TTATACTATCTAAAAAACAGTTGAATTTTTGAACCGAAAATATGATTTTTCAACAAAAAAATTAGTTTTCTACCGAATAGTCATTTTTTTAATTAAATAATTTAATTTTCAATGAAGTAGTTGTAATTCTTCACCAAAAGAGTTAAATTTCCTACTAAAAGTATGAATTTTTCACCATATTTTTTCCATTCCCATTTTTTCTTTTATTTCCTTATACAATCCTCTTCTTTGGAACCCATTCACTATCCACTTGTATTAATTTTTTCTTCTTCTTACATATCCTCCGCTATCCCCAACTCATCTATCTTCTATTCTAAATGTACCTATCTATTGCCTATTATTACCTTTTTCCTTGCAAATTCAACAGTTTGGTTACTATTTGTTCTCTCTGTTGACTGGAAAATCTTTCTTATTTGAAAATGCAACACAAACTAAAAATTTGTCTTTTTCTGGTTGAACTCAACTGTTTTTATTTTGAAACTAAAGTCTTCTCTGGATGAAAATTCGTTTTCCTAGTATTAATTTTGTTTATTCTAAGTTGAAATAATTGGTTGAAAGTTCATCACTTTGGATGAAAATTTATCTTTTTCAGTTAAAAATGCAAGTACTCAACTAATCAACTATTCCAGGTAAATATTTAAAATTCAACCATTACGGTTGAACATTTAGGATTTTACTTAGAATATTATCTCATTGGTTGAAAGTTTAACTTTTCCAGTTGATTATTCCAGATTGACTTTTCCAGATTGATCAATCTAAGGGTCAAAATCAAAAAATTCTAGTTATGTTTTAAGCATTATTAATTTATTTAATCAATAAATTACTTTCACAAATGCAAAATAGTTATATAATTTTAGTCACTTAGATATTTACGTAGATTTAAAAAGGCAGAGTTTATAGTTTTGGATTCCTTCTCAATTTCTCTATTCTTCCTGATAATGTGTGGCATACTAGAATTTACCTATTTTTAAGACGTAATTATGTTCCCTTTAAATGTTACATAAAATATTTCAAATCTAAAGTATACTTGTGATTTTAATGACAGATAAGGAGCGTGATGAAATACAAATAATGTACAATGACAAATGAGATAGGAACTACAGCAATATATTATACAGAAAACATTTAAAGAATATTCATTGTATCACACTCTTATTAAAAATTTTCACAAGTGGGTCTCTTTTATTCGCAGAAAATGAAGACCGCGACAGTTATGTTTTGCTTCACCTCCATCGTTTTTGTCAATCTTATTGGTAAATATAATAGCATATATAATTTAAAGCACAGAATAATTACACAGTACCACAAAAAATGAGTGGAGGTTTCCGTAAACGAGACCAAGTAGCAAATTTCAAATTTCAATCTTAAAGAGGTTTAGCTTTATAATTCCATACGTACATCACTTCATATCCTCAAAAACCATAAGCTCTAAAACCCTGAAGTCCCATAACACTTAAGGCAAGATCAGTCAGTTCCAGCCACTTGAGGCAAGATCTTAGCTCTCCAGAGAGTTGACGCATGAGTTATTGTAAATCCAACAACTTAAGGCAAGATCTAGTGGTGATCCAGCCACTTAAGGCAAGATGAGTCAGGTACTTCCACTTTAGGCAAGATCTTAGCACTCCAGCCACTTAAGGCAAGATCTATTGTAATTCCAACCACTTAAGACAAGATATGAGTTCCAGTCACCTAAGGTAGGATAAGAGTTCTAGCCAATTAAGGAATGATCAGGGTTCTAGCCACTTAAGGCAAGATCTAGTGGTGATCCAGCCATTTAAGGCAAGATCTATTGTAATTCCAGCCACTTAGGACAAGATATGAGTTCCAGTCACCTAATGTAGGATAAGAGTTCCAGCCAATTAAGGAAAGATCAGAGTTCTAGCCACTTAAGGCAAGATCTAGTGGTGATCTAGCCACTTAAGGCAAAATCTAGTGCTAGAACTCTGATCTTGCCTTAAGTGGCTGGATCACCACTAGATCTGGCCTTAAGTGGCTAGAACTCTGATCTTGCCTTAAGTGGCTGGAACTCAGACTGATTTTGCCTCAGATTTATGAGTTTTGAGGTTATAAATGTCGAGGTTATGGGTTTTAGGAATATAAGTTATATCGAACTCAAGGTTATTGAGCTTTGAAGGTATAGGCTTATATGGCTTGAGGGTTGATGTTATTGGGTTTTATGGTTTCAAGCTGTATTTTGAGGTTAGAAAAAAATGCTGACGTGATGGGGCAAATTAGATTGCGGATTCGGTTTCAGCGACCCAAAAAACATATAATCCACTTGGTCTGGTTTACGGAATCCGTCACTCATTTTTTGTGGTCCTGTGCTATTATCCATTTTTGTTCTATATTGTACCTAAAAGCCAAAAAGGTAACGCATGTTCGGTTCCACTTAAAAATTTAACGAATAGTTTGGGAAGCGCAGTTTTACAGCACGGGAAGAAACAATAAAATAAGAAATTTTTCAACTAGACGTCTAAAAGTTCGAGCTAATAAATAATTACAATAATTCTCTTGTGTTACATAGATTATAAATTTAAATAAAAGTATTTTTGTGTATCCATCGTTATCTCGGCAGAGACTTTATTTACTGACAACACTTAATAACTGAAAATAACAGTTAAAAGAGGAAAAACAGCAAATTTCGTAATCAAATAAGAAATAACAAATTCGTAGTTAAAGAACAATCAAAGATAATTAACGGGTAGTTGTAGGAGCTTGCTCATATCTTATAAAAAACTGATTTTTATTTTCTTTCTTTAAAGTATCGTTTAACGTAGGGGAATATATCAGATGAAAGTGGTGACAGAAGTCAAAACGACTTCTCCCAGACAAAAATAGTGTATCTTATTATGTTGAAACCAAGAAAACGAAACTAAATCGTATAACGTTTCGAAACTTTTGACGATTTAGTTTAGTTTTTTTGGTCGCGATACAATAAAATACACTATTTTTGTCTGGAAGCAGTCGTTTTGACTTTTGTCACCACTTTCATCTGATATATTCCCAGACGTTAAATATGAGAAGGATTTAACATCTCCTGATTTCTTCAATATTTCTAATTACATACGAATTTAATAGGATTGCGTTAACACTATGATTTTGAAATGGATTCTACTATTACTATTCATTTGCATTTATATTTGAGATAAATTCTGAATCTGATGGGAAAACTAGTAGGAAGTATCGTAACGTTATACGATTTAGTTTCGTTTGTTTGGTATTGACACAATAAAATACACTATTTTTGTCTGGAAGCAGTCATCTTGATTTTTGTCACCACTTTCATAAATTTTTCTTTGATAAAATAAAAACTTTGATATATTACATTAATTTTCGCAGTGAAGAAAATAAATAATTTCCTACTTAAACTTTCTTTTTCAGAATTAGCCTTACCACATAAAGAAGGCGCAATTCATCCTCCTCCCATTCTCGTAAAGAACGTTTTTTGTACAGAAACTGCTACACATGAATTAAATCCTATATTTGGAGGATTTCATGAAGTAGGGATATTGGATAATTTTATAATTGGAAAGATCACAGATGGGCAATTGATTCCATTTGTCGCTCCTAGAAGAGATCCTAATCTTCGCCTTGTAAGAGTTAAAATACAGATCTGTGGTAACATTGCCACCGTGACGATACCCATATCGACAGATGATCCTATTAATAGTCTATTTTTTGTACAATTTGAGTCAGATAACATTCGACATGCCGAGATATTCTTTACGGAAGCAAGATTTTTGGGGCGAGTGCGCGAATATGGAATATATTAAATTCAGAGGAAGTGTTTGCTTACATTAGGTAAAACGTTTAGTAAGTTTAAGGTAAAAGTTCAATTGCTTTATATAAACTCTTTTCGTAAATCAATCATTTTGACTAAGTTGTTGAGTTAGAGAATTTATTATATTTGATTGATTGTCTATCATTTCATTATCTTTAAATAAGGAAAAAATTCGGTTGGAATGAAAATATATTAACTTACAGTAGCCACGTTTTCGTCATCATTACCCCAACAAAAACTAAATTTAATACTAAGATTGGCGTCCATTTAAAGTGGTGAAATTCATTTAAATGTCTAAAAAAATCTAAACTGTCACTGCTCCCGATAGGCACTCGCATTTCATTTGGATGCTCCGATGATGCTCTGATAAATTGTGTTGACACATATTTCTTATATCTCTATGGTAGCTGTAGATATAATGTGTATTGACTATATGCCAATCGTTTTCCAAGTAATAGAGCTGATGCTACCATATGTTCAGAAAAAACAATGGACCCAATTAGAACAAAAATACTACCCATTGGCTTCAAAAACTATCCTGTATAGGGGTTAAAATATTATATTTTAAATGTAAAAGATTTTATCAGCCATTCTTTGGATTTTTTGGTACTGAAATGACTTAAGAAAGTACAGGAAAACGAAAAATTATTGTTTACATATGAACTTCAATACCACGTTAAACTAATAAAAAGAAGTTAAAGTATAGCCTTATTCCAATTACTAAGTATTTTTCTTTCTCGAGCCTACATTTCCTTTGATAAGTATACAAATTTTCATCTTGAAAATAAACTTAAAATATTCTTAATGGAGAATCTTGAGGAGAAAAAGCTACTTACAGAAATTCCTGCACGAAAAACACATAATTGTGTTGAAAAATTATATTAATTATTTGTTCTCCGAAATTTTAAAATGCATTTTGTCACCTTATTATATTTTAGAAATATTATGCAACAATTTTACAATAAGGAGAATTCTACCAAAATTACAATATTTTTAACAATTTATCACTGTTTATAATAATATGCTCTCCTAGGAGCTCTAACACCTTATAGTTGGTGGGAAGGTTTGAGCGTGTGGAACGTGGGGGTCAAAAGGACCTCGGCCTACATGCGTATGGATATTAATGAAGGGATCCCTATAAACAGGCTTTCCTGGGTGAGAGGAAAAGTATCCCTATAAACAAGCTACCCTGGTATGCGTGATTACGGTATCGTAGAAGGGTGAAAGAGCCTAGCTATCACGGGCCTTCTGGATCCCTGGTCTCGAACCAGGGACCGATCTTCAGCTTTGAAATCGGGACAGGAATTACCTGCAGCCCGCATAGCGACCAAGAAACAACCCTCCTTTGTTATGGTGGTCTGGAAGCGGATATGTGAACATTGAGTACCTCACTCAATGCCACCAATTCCGTAAGCCATGGATGTTGAGTGATCGTGCTCGTGGCACTTTGGCACCTAGGAGGTACGAAGGTGTCCTAACGCCCTATCGGGGACACCGGACGACATCCCTGAGTAATTAGTCTTACCCCTGCATTCGGGGCTTTGCAGTGGCGGACATTTTATTTATGTGGCTTCTCGTGGGATCAAAATGGAACAGGCAAAAAACCAACAAAAATCCAAGGAAGGAGGAAGGGTTGTCGCGGACGGGGAAGAGGGGTCGGGCCTTAAAGGTTCCTTCGGGAGCTAAGGGATCATCGGACCCTCTAAACAAGGCTATGGTAACTGAAGCGGTCATTCAGCACTGAGGCCCAGAGGAGAGGTAGGGGCTCAGAGTACACCCCACCAGGGGTGGCTAAGCCTAATAAGAGGCACAGGGGGTCCAGCAGCCGATGAGCAGAGAGTCGTCGGAAGCTACACTGATGGCCGCGCAGAGAATTAACACCCTGACGATGGTGGTGGCCTATACCAACTACCCGGACTTAATGCTCACTACGGAGCAGTACGAGATCTTCAGGGAGGTTACCTGGAGAACGCTTGAAAAAGTTTCACCAGATCTATCTCCAAAATTCGTGACCTCCTTCTGCAGGGGAGGGGTTATCGTATTTGTGGCAGCTAACTTAGCGACTAAAGCTTGGCTCAAAGCAGTGATCAAGACAAAGCCGGGAGAAGGTGCAGGTCTTAAGGTAAACGGGGTTGAGTTGCTCCAGAAGATGGCGAGGGCTACGGCGTGGTTGCTCGGTAAACTGGAAGACCAATCTGTGGTACTCCGGCGGTTGGAGGGATTCAACCTCTCACTTAAGACGGCCTCCTTGCGAATCCTCAGGCACGACAGGCCTTAGGAAGGGGACACAGTAGGAGGCACCAGGCATCTTCTAGTTCTGCAGATTCCTGAGTCTCAAACGAGGGATCCTGCGGCCCTAGACAACGGGCCCTTCTATCACTTTGGACGGGTCAACTTTAGGGTTGCCGGATATGGACAGGTGTGGCCTGTTGGGACAGAGGAAGATCGGGAGCATAACTAAATGACTGCTCCTGGTATAACCATTACCCACATCAACTTGCATCACAGCAAAGGCACACAGGTATCTCGCTAATCCAAGAACCTTGGTTAGTTCGAGATACCATGAGGGGATAAGGAGGCTGGTTTCTTTGTTACAGGTACCTTAAGGCGACCAAACCAAGAGTCTGCATACTGACGAAGGGAGTTAACGCTGTCTAGCTGCTTAAGCTATGTTTGAGAGACCTGGTGGTGATAGACACGGATCTCAAAGGAATAGGAAGGCTAGTTCTGTGATCGGCGTATTTTCCTTATGGCAGCGATACCAACCCACCAGTGCAGGTATGTGCTCTGGTGGAATATTGTAAGGGAAGGGGTATTCCTCTCCTGCTAGAATATCTAATCATCACTATCTGTATTATTAGTTTTAGAAATATTATCAAGAAGTGGAGAGTTTTAGATGAACTCGCTCTCTCAGATCACTCACAGACAGAGTTCCTGTTGGAATCCACTGTACCCGCTGGCCCCAAATGGGTCAGAAATCCAAGAAGAACAAACTACGATCACTTTTCCACGGAACTAACATGTGCACATTCAGAGGTTTCCAGGTCGATTCGAAACGTGGATGCTGTGGAGATGGCAGCCAAAATTTTCACGGAAACCATCAAAGCTACTCATAAAAGTAATTTTCGACCAGTTGTAGGTATTTCCAGTATGTCAGTCACTGAAGAAATTAGCAGTTGTTTGAGTGAGGCACGTCCGAATGAGTGGGATTTGGTCTCTGGTTGTAGACAGGCCAAAACAGTCTTGGGTTAAAAACTTCTCTAACCGAGCAAGAGAAATACTCAAGCTCGGGAGAAACAAAATCAAAGTCCTAACAGAAATGTTTATAGGACATGGGAACCTCAAATATAATTAGATTGATCAACCTAAGGGACAAATTCAAAACACTATTACTTACGTTTGCAGCATTAATAATTTATTACATCCATGAGTCAATTTTACAAATAAAAAATAGTTGTACCTAAACTCTGAACGCGAGGAAAGGACGGTTCGGAAAAGATGATAAGAACACTCTTACCGTCCAGTCAAGAATAAGACAAAATAACTGTACATTTGCGGGTACGTAGATTGTAGAATCAACCTCGAATCGCCAGAGGACCCTCAATTTAATTGACATTATAATTCTTCATGATTCGTATATGCGGGCCCGTAATCATAACTGTGTGGCAAACTGACAGCTCGTTTACACCGAGCGGACGGAGCGGACAGTCAACAACCTTCCAGCCACCAAAGAAGCAGGACCGGAGGATGGAACGTAATCAACACATCGCATGAATCTTGCGCATGCCATTGTACCATTACCAAACGGCCATGCTTCACCGACAAAGTGGGAGGTTCCACAACTAGCATTTAAATCGATCGATTTATTTACGATCCACTAGCATTGTCGAAGGTAGTACGTAACGAATTCAAACAGCCCTGTACCATGGCGTGGCTGAATGACTCCGCGCTGCTAAGGCCCAGTGAACGGCTATGTTCGAGGCAGCGCGTGAGGACCAATGGGAAGCAAGCAACAAAGGTACGAAGGCACCCATTGGCCGGAATCGACGAGCAAGCCTTCTTCACTCCAACCGACAGCCTCGACACGAAACTAGCAAGAGTCGAGAAGAAAGGAAGAGTACGCGCGTTGGCTGCAAGGTAGGTAGCCTCATTATCAGTCTTCTCAGTGTTTTTACCTTCCACTCTCAACCCCACGCGATGCGACTTTAGAGACCGCGTGTGTGTAAAAAGCTGCGAGTAGTGCTGATCGACCGAGACTCCCTTGATACCCGGAAGTGGGGCATGTCCGACTCGAAGCCCGACGACAGACAGTCGAGGCGGGCGTTCCTCAGGAAAATCGATGGTGCGGGAACGCATTAATGTACGTCATATGACGTGGTGCAAACGCGGGTGTCTCGGCGGCCATGTTAAAGTAGCGGGTCTCTCTGGCGACCGGTCGACCATTTCTGGAACGGTCCAAATTAACCAAGATTGTTTCTTTTGTTTGATGTAATAAGTAAATGAGTATCGTGCTTTTATGTTAATAAATATTACTTCTTATTCAGATTGTTAAAAAGAAATGTGGTAATTTGATAACCGTCACTCTCTGTAACAAATGCTCTCTCGCTCAAGTGATCCCACCCCTCTTCTCGTGCTAGACAGAGCTTGAGCTAGTCAACCTAGCAGTTGCGACAGGACCGGAACTAGCGGGGCTCGAATAGGGAAACCTATCTGGTGCCAGGAAAAGGAAAATTTGGCGAACTTCGTGGGTTGTTAGTGAGTCAAAAGCGTGTGACTCACGAACTCGGTTTACTGCGATATTTTGTGTCGCAGCTGGAACGTAAGTGGCAGCCATTTCTTATAGCTTGGCTTTTTCAACCCTGGCCCATACCCGGCCAGGACGTGGTTGACCGTTGTTTACACGAGGAACTTGGAAGTCCTGGATATAGTATTGAGATATTTACGAGGATTCAATTAAATTGTACATAAGATATCTTAAATCTGAAGTATACTCGTGAATTTAATGATAGATAAGGAGCGTAATGAAATACAAATAATATACAATGACAAATGAGATAAGAACTACAGCAATATATTACACAGAAACCATTTAAAGAATATTCATTGTCGCACACTTTTATTTAAAATTTTCACAAGTGGGTCTCTATTATTTGCAGAAAATGAGGACCGTGATAGTTATGCTCTGCTTCACCTTCATCGTTGTTCTTAATCTTATTGGTAAATATAATGTATATAATTTAGAGCACAACATAACGAAGTGTTAAACTACTATTCTAATCTTCTTTGCATTCTTCTATTTAGTACTATGTAATCTTGTGTAATCCCGATTGCAATCTTTGAATTATATTATGCCTGAAGTTTTAAATAAAATAATTTTTCTGTATCCAACGTTATCTCGGCTGAGGCTTTAGTTACTGACAAGACGTAACAACTGAAAATAAGAGTTAAAAGGGGAATAGCAAAAAATTTTGTAATCAGATATGAAATAACAAATATATCACATTAATTTAGTAGTGAAAACAATAATTAATTTTTAACTTAAACTTTCTTTTTGTAGAATTAGGCTTACCACATAAAGAAGGCGCAGTTCATCCTCCTCCCATTCTCGTGAAGAACGTTTTTTGTTTAGAAACTGCTCCACATGAATTACATCCTATATTTGGAGGATTTTATAAAGTGGGGATCTTGGATAATTGTATAATTGGAATGATCACAGATGGACAATTGCTCCCATTTGTTGCTCCTAGAACAGATCCTAATCCTCGCCTTGTAAGAGTCAAAGTACAGATCCATGGCAACATTGCCAACGTAACGATACCCATATCGGGAGATGATCCTATTAATAATCTATTTTTCGTACAATTCGAGTCAGATAACATTCGCCATGCCGAGATATTCTTTACGCAAGCAAGCTTTTTGAAGCGAGTGCGCGAATATAGAAGGTATTAAATTTAAAGAAAGTGTTCGTTTAAATTAGGTAAAACGTTTAGTAAGTTTAAGTAAAAATTTCAGTTGCTTTATATAAACTCTTTTCGTAAATCACTAATTTTGACTAAGCTGTTAAGTATCTGTATCATTTTATTATCTTTAAATAAGGAAAACATTTAGTTGAAATGCAAATATATTAACTTACAGTAGCAACTTTTTCTTCATCATTACCCCGACAAAAACTTTATCAGACGATTATACAGTCGCGTTTCATTCGAATGTTCCCATGATGCTCCAGTGTTGCTCTGATAATTCGTTTCGACACTTATTTCTTATATCTCTATTCTAGCTGTAAATATAATGTATATTGACTATACGATAATCGTTTGCCAGGGAATAGAGCTGATGTTACCATACGTTCAGAAAAAGACAATTGACCCAATTATACCAAAAATAATCCCTTGTCTTCAAAAACTATCCTTTAAAGGGGTTAAAATATGATATTTTACATTTCGAAGATTTTATACGCCACTCTTTGGAGTGTTTGGTACTTAAATGATTTAACAAGGTACAGGAAAACAACAAATTCTTTTTTCAAGAAAAACTTTAATACCACGCTGAACTAATGAAATGAAGTTAAAGTATAGCCTTTCTCTCAGTCTCTAGGTATATTTCGTTTTCAAGCTTAGATTTTGTTTTAAAAGTATAAAAATTTTCCTATGGAAAATAAAATACAGCATGCATCAGTACCATGCATCTTTAGGAAAAACAATGTTACATAAACAATACAATCGATATCTAGATGTGTTGTTGATCAGGCATCAGCGTCTATACGAATTTGTTGTTGCCCATGAACATGTAAAAAGTCGCTTTTTTGGACCACTCTAAGATACATAATATATTTTCAAGAACACTTCATGC
>CAKNWT010334287.1:0-15767 GCA_932066315.1 Andricus coriarius
TTTTTTTGGCTAAAAGCATTTATTTTATGGAACACCCGCATACCTGAATACGCTAATTCAAAAATTAGGAACTTATTTTTCATACATTTTTCAATTATATGAGAAATAATTAAAGAACGTCTAATTCTAATCCTATTTACACGACTAGTAATAAAATTTATTACACAACATATGTTACAAAATAAAGTATATTTTATATTTCTTTATTCAAAATAAATATATTTGCTAACGTTGAAATAGTTGAAAAGAATTTGAACTGATTTGTGTAATATTAAAACCAAAACATGTGAAGCTGAACACTGCCAAATTCAATATTTTAAAATTGTCAATTGTAAATTGAAAAATAGTGTAAAAAAATATGTAACCATTTTGAAAGTTTTTGTTGAAACTGAACAATTTTAAACTTAACAAAAATTGATATAATTCATTTGATATTAGAAATCTTCAAAACTCAACAATTACAAATTTGAGCCAGTATAAAAGTTCATCTGAAATTTTATCTGATTAATATGTAAACAAACGGACATCCGACCGAAAATAAAAAGTTTTGTCCCGAAGCTAGAAATTAGAAAATGCTGAATATTAATAGTGTTGCTTTGAAATTTTTTCAGGGTGCCTGAAGGATATTACTTGGATAGCATCAGGTCATCTCACGTGCCTCTAATCCATTCTATGTGGAATTGTCGAGACCTGGAACGTCCAGACCTAACAATGAATCTTATCATGGCCAGGGTGAGATTGAATGGAGGAGTTGGATTATTTTCAAGAGAAAATAACGAACTCGTCTCCTGGGCTTTGCAAGGAGAATATGGTGAAATCTGTGTGGTCTATACAATCGATAAATGCAGGAAAAAAGGCTTTTCAAAAACAGTTATAAATACACTTTCAAAAGCATTAGCAAAAAATGGAGTAGACTCGTTTGCAATAGTAGACATCGAAAATTTCGCTTCAGTAGGAATGTTTCAATCCATGAATTATAAAGTAAAGCAAAGAGGCGATATCATACACATAAAAAAAATGTAGGAGCATGAATAAATATCATAGGATTCGTTACGCTTTAATCACCATAAGTTTGTCAGAAATTTGTTCACCGTAATATAAACAGAATAGTACGCGTTTTTATGACATGCAGTATCTGAATTCAAAGCGTTTTTCAGGACTGATTGTGCTCTGTTATTTTTGGTGCTAGCCCAAAAGGTACTCTAGATGACGGCAACAAACTGATATAATCGATGATGAATCGATATAAATATTCAGCTTTTTGAAATCAAACATGGACGATATTATCTGTACTAATTGCTTATTACCAAATTTTTTAAACTAATTCTAGCTTTTTCTAAACTTAAGTTATACAGAAAAATATATTTGCGTTTATTGTGCCTGTTACAACATTTATGTTACATATATCGTTACTTCATTCCTGGATTATTTTTTTAAGCTTTAAAATAAATTTCTTCTAAAAGATCCTCTATGACTCAGTCAATTTTTTCGTATTATTTTTGCCAGTAAATTCATACAGCAATAGGTTTTTTTCAATTTGGTAGTGCGACTTTTTTTTTTTTTTTGTTTGCGCCGAATGTTGCATGTTGTTTAGGGTGCCCATTAGAAATTCGAATTTTTGAATTATACAAACGCTACGCGCTCATTTTTTCCTCTTGGTGGAAAAATAATGCTATTTTCAAATGGTTTAGAGGATCCGCTAGGCCGCTCAAAGTCTATGAATTGATTTTCTTAGTTTTTAATTTTGAAAAATTACAAATTTGAGGCGAGAAAGTTCTCCTCCGCCCTGAAGAGTATTTGTTGTTTCTTGAAGAATATCCTCTTATTTTACAGAACAAAAAAATGTGTGAAGTTATTTTCGAGCTTAGAAAACGAAAAGATGGTGACTACAAAAAATTTCAGATTTTGAAATACGCATTTTTTTAGTTAAAAGATTCCTCTAGTATGCATATGGAAATGTATTTTTAATTATCAAATGATTTTTGTCTAACAACTATAATTATCAGTCGCGCGGTAATCATGCACCGTAGGCTTCATATTTGAGGGGAAAAATAAGTAAAAGATTTTGAACACTTGAAGTCGAGCTAAAATTAGATTCTGTGATCTAAGACCACAGAGATCATTTGACAGGTCTTTTCAAAATATAAGCAATAATTCAAGTCAGTTTACAAGCTATAGGGAACTTTTAGGAATTTCAAAGAAAATAAAAAATATTCTATGATTCCCGATTCTATTTTGCCATATTTGGAAATCTTTTCAAATGTTTTTAAATCTTTTCAAACATGTTTGAAAAATTAATTTCTCACTAGAAAATTTTTTTTTCATCCCCCTAGAAATCTAAAAAAAAAAAATTGTCATGCTACTAAAACCTTTTGAAATTCTTAAACTGCTTCTTTTTTTCGAAATCTTCAAACATTTACATTTTGCTTTATCATTTTTTTAATCTTCAAAAGGTTTGAATTATTTTCAAATGTTTTTAAAACTTCTCAAACTTCTAAATATCTTTCGAAATAATTCACCCATTCTAAAATATTCTTAAATCCTGCAAAATAAAAAAAATTGTCTTAAAATCTTCCTCATTCTTTTTTGACATATTTTTAGATCTTCAGAACTAAGAATTAATCTTCCAAAATGAAACGTATATCATTGTAAATTTTCGGAGACTTCAAACTCTCGGAACCCGTAATTGTTTTGTTATATGGTGCTTATTTCACGTGCTTTTTTATATAATAGACAAACCAAAGTCTTCATTTTGGTCAATTTAAAAATAGAAATTTACAAAAAATACAAAATTGAAAAATAATACAAAAGTTTGTTTAAATACGAAGACAAATCAAATTTGGTATTCGAAATTATAATTTTCGAGCTGGAAAAGGGAAAAGTTCTGTCGCACCCTATTCCTTTTCCAGCTTTATGATATCTTTACAAAAATTGCCAGAATTATTCTATTTGAAAATTTATGACAAGAAAGTCTTTTCTATTCTCGCATCAACTTTACATTATGAGAATGAAAAAATATTCACCATAAAAAACGATTTTAAATATGAAATAAATGACAAGAACTTCCTCACTTTTTCATAAAATGTATTAATATTATAGGTCAATCGATTCGTCTCGAACCAAGGAATTTTTTATATTCTTGCATCAACTTTAAATTATGAGAATGAACAAATTTGTACTATATTATAGGTAAATCGATTCGTCTCGAACCAAATAATCGTTTATATTCTTGCATCAACTTCGAATTATGTTAAAGAAAAAAGTTATACTATAAAAAATTGATTTTTAAAATATTATTCAGGGCGAAAAAAAATGCGATGAATATTTTTAGAAATCCTTTGATCAGTTTCGAAATATTAGTGGTAAGAATAAGCCATCTAAATTTCATCAATTTATCTGCAGCCGCTTTCAAGTTATCGTGTTCACAAAAAAGTGTGACATCCACACACACACACCCACACACACACCCACACACACATCCGGACAATTGCTTAGAACATTGTACGAGATATGTTTTAATTGAGGAATGTTTAATTAAAGGAATTTAAGATTGTTAATTACTTGTTTGGTAATTTTGTTTAAAAAAATGGATGGTGGAGAAAAATCGTGATCTTTATTACCAATCATGTTTTTGACAACAATATATGCGAAATCTTGTGACTACATCATTTTAAGTAAAGGAAAACAATTTTAGACGAAAAACACTATCATAACTTAACCTTGTTCAACAATTTTTTACCTTTTAAAAATTCCAATGATTTTTTATTAAAAGTGCCTATTTCCGGTATAAAACGTCAAGAATACAAAAATTGTGAACGTGATGACTATGATAACTTTCCATCGTAAAGTCACCCTTGGAAGGCATCGGTATCGATTTTAAGTCCATTTTTGCAAGACCTTAAATTTTAGTGTTTTTTAGTGAAATTTCGAGCTTTCACCCTCAAAGAACAGACTGAAGATATTATCCGATTTCAAAATTTCAAAGTGCGCTGAGTTTCGGATTCGGCTGGGCCACTTTTCCGCATCCAGGCGTTTCCTGGATGCACAATGTTGCTTTTTCGCCCCAGCCTAGGGTGCAGCCCACCCATGCTTAACCGGTAACGGCCTTTCAAAGAGATTTTTGAGAGTTCATTTCTTTATTTTTGTACTTATTTGGAAATTTTTATGAACTAAATTGATGTTGCAGAAAATTCATAATTTTTATTAATAGGTAAATAGTAAATACATGTAACCTCATTGAATATGGTTGTGGGGTTATAAATAGAATCCTTTCGTCATTTTTAAATCATGTGTTCAAAACGTTAAGAACAGAATTATTGCCTTTATTCTTCAATACGCAATTCCAATTTAAATTTTCTCTTTCAGAAATAATTTTTCTTATCAATTCCTGCTTGAGAAATTGTGGTTTAGAAAATTCCAGAATATTCAACAAACAAACAAAACTCAAAACAACCACAAAAAATCATAATTGCGCAGTATGCAACCAATCAGGCTTTTTAGCAACAATGTATGCGAGAGCTCGTGAAAACGATTTGTTAATAAAGGAAAGGATATTGAATATATTTTGATTTCAAGAATTAAAATTATTTTTTACATTATGTATATGTATTTACATTGATCCGAACAAATTTAAAATAAATTTTTCGACATTTTACAGAAATGTCTGTAAAGTCAAAATAATTTTGCTGTGCATTGACCGTATTGTATCGATGTAAAATAAGTCCTGCATTATATTTTCTTCAAAAAATTATTAACCTGTAAGTCATAGTTTTCTAACAGTGAAAAGGAAATAAGAAAATTACCCTTTTTAACCAAAAATCTTTGCTCCATGTATGAATAATATTTGCATTATTTCTACACATTAGGAAATGTGAATATACACGTAGCAGTTGACGTGAAACACGTGTCCAAATAGTTAGTCTTTTATCAATCGACTTCTTTAAACATTTATTTGTGATAAATAAAAATTGTCTCCAATTACGCAACCTCTATTTATTTTCCTTTACTCTTCTGGAACGTGAAAGAAGACAAACAGTTCTACACGAGAAAAAAATTAATCTTTTAGATACCATCAGACTCTAACCTTATTTGATAAGAATTTTGATATTGATTAATCATATTAAATCAATAAGTTTTCAATTAACTCTAAAAAGCTGAACGACTATGCGACGAACTTTTTTAAATAACTGGAAAACAGTAATAAATTTGAAGAAATGAAAAATTATGATTTTAAAAATTGAAGTTATTTTTCAAATATTGAATGTAGGTTGGTGTGTGTTTGTGAATCCGAACAAAAGTTAGGGGGAAATATTTAGAAAATATCAAAAAATGACGCCAATTTCGTGTGGATTTCTATTTATCGATAAATATTTGGAATATGTAAGAAGCCTGAAATCAAGATTTCGGGCTCGGTGTCGTATGATTTTGAGGTTTTTGAAAAAATTTCCCTACGTCGTGCTAAAAGTTGAATTTAAGGTAGAAAATTTGAGAAAATCTTGAATTTTGTTTTTAAACTTCTCACGTGCTATAATATTTTCAGAAGGTTAAAAAAATATGTGTTGGGTACAACTAGACGTGGAATTTCATAAGCTATCCAACTGTTTTAAAAAAAATCCCCTATCTCTTTTTTTCACCGAAATATCGTTGTTCAAAGTCAGCAGTGATTTTTAATAGCGCTCACAAAAGTCGTCCGCACAATTATCGACGGTAGAGTATATAGTCGTGTAAACTTTGCAAGTTCCTTTTGCGCCGTTTCAAAATGTGTCTTATCAAAACTGCCAGATAGAACTTCAAAATCCCTTGAAACATATGAAATGCTACAAAATCTCTTTTTTTGTGAAGTCATTAAAATTCTATGCGATCCTATGAAATTTTTAAAAATTCCTTTGAATCCGTTAAAATACTTTGAAGTTACGCGAAATCTTTTCATAGCCTTTCGAACCCGTGGAAATACTTTCAAATACTTTTAAATCTTTAGTTCACAAGAAATACTTTAGAATCTCATGCGAATCCTTCAAATCCATTGAAATATTTAAAATCCCATGCAATATTTTAAATCCTATTAGAATCTTATGAAATTCCTTGTATTTTTTAGAAAAACCATGAAATCTTGTAAATTAGAAAGATAAAATTGGTGCCTATAATGAATAAGATAATAAATATTCTATTTTTCCCCTGAGAAGCTCCAAACAGCCGACGAATTTCGGATCTGATACGCCTGTCAATAAAAATATTGGAATAATATTAGGGAAAGTAGAGGAAGGAGAAGTAAGGGAAGTGATGCGATTGGAAGTGTTGGAAGTGAGGAGTTGGAAAGTAGGAGAAGGGTGTGTAAGTAAGGGATTTGAGGACTGGGAAAGTAGAGAAAGTAAAGGAAGGAAAGTATGCAAGTGGAATTAGGAGAAGTAGAGGATGGAGAAGTGAGAACAGAGAGGAGTGGAAAGTAGGGTTAATGAGGGGTTGGGCAGTGTGGGAAGGGAAGTAGTGGAAGTGAGTGATGTGACGGGAATGGAAGCAGGAGAAGCAAAGGTTTACTTTATTACGGTCACATATGTGTATGCAAGATGCTAACAGAATATAAAAGGCAGTTTGAACGAAAAAAAATACCCAGACAAACTGAATAAAACGCGGTAAAATGTTCAAAACGCTTCATATATCCTACATTCCCATATAAATATATAGGGGTATCCTTTCAATTTTATTTCAAATGATAACTAATGCAGTTTCAAGTTGCTAGCTGAATCAGAAGTAGACTAATAAAACAATCTAAATCGCAAAAGATTTGGCTGCACCCATTTGTCAAACGGAGGCTTGATAGAACTCAATAGGAAAATCCAACCATGTTCGGTTACAAGTGAATTTTTCTTTATTGAAAATCTACGATTACATTTTTAGTTTAAAATTGATCTCAATTGGTTAAAAATTTATGTATTTTGTTGAAAATGCAACTATTTTGTAAAACGCTCATCCTTAAAAGCTCATCATTCTGGTTAAACAATCAACTATTTATTGAATGCTGAACTCTTATTGAAAATTCAACTAATTGATCAGTAAAAATATATAAACTTATTTAGGACTTTATATTGTAATGGGAAAAGGTTACACCAATAAGAAAAGTAAAAAATAGACAAATTTAATAAAATAACGCACTGGTGTAACATTTTTAACTCTATTGTAACAATAAGATGACCCTATTATAAAATTGCAAAAGTGACCTAGCCTGTTTCCATTTTCCAAATACTGCCTTCCAATTGTTTGCACAAAGTTAAGAAAAATTATACAATGTATTAAATGAAATTCCGTGTTTTTAATTGCAAAATTAGGAAATTTGTAACTAAGTTTTCTCACATGTATCCTTATTCTCTTACATTTATCATAAGTTTAGCAAACATATAACAACATCAGACTTTCGAACATGTTTTATAAAATTAAGACAGAAATTTCAAATAGTGCACTTATTCTAATTTGAAACTTATTAAGGCAAGTAACATAATGTAAGAGTTGCCAAAGATCGTTGATTTCAAATGTAATATTTTTACATTACTAATTGCAAAATTTTAACAATTTAATGTGTTTCCTGGAAAACCTTTACCTACTATACCCGCTTCCTCTTCTTCTCCTGCCAGACCACAAGGATCCCTTTATTTGAAGACGCAAAAGGTGTAAAGTTTCCTGATCGTGGATATTTAACAAGAAATCGAGAAAACGTTCAGTTCATTGTTGCAATCGAAAAAGATAATTATGTTCGTGCAGTATGGCTTTACGAAAATGGTCCAAAGA
The DNA here is from genome assembly GCA_932066315.1 of Andricus coriarius. Classification (NCBI taxonomy): domain Eukaryota; kingdom Metazoa; phylum Arthropoda; class Insecta; order Hymenoptera; family Cynipidae; genus Andricus; species Andricus coriarius. The sequence continues at coordinate 7,780 of CAKNWT010334287.1, forward strand.
GAAAAATGTACGCGGAAATTAACGATACTGTTAAAAAATGACCGCAACAAAAATAGCTAATCATCCTGTAGACTATTTACGACAACCTTGAACTTTAATTTTTCCCACATCTGAGGACCGCAAAGAACGTGTTCGTAGGTATGGTGGTACTAAATAAAATCATCAAGTCAATTAAGAAAAATTTGAAACAATTTTGTTTTGGCAACCAAAGAATCAAAACGTTTTAGGATAATTTTTTGACTAACAGCTACAAATTATAATGAATTTGAAGTTTATATAGATTTTAATATCAGATTTTAATGTCTTAAATAAAAGAATTTTTTATTATATATTATATATTTTTTTCCGGCGTAGAATAATATCAGCCTTCCAAAATCCATGCAACATTTTTATGATTAATTAAGGATATTACACCCTAAATATATAAAAAGCTTTTCTTCAGCATCGAAACATATTCATCCGAGAGCAAACATATTTTACGCTAAAGCAATAAACTATTTGCGGAAATCCCTTTATCTGAATTCTTTCTTGCGAAATCCTGGACATTTAATATAATTTTGTTAATAAATATCTGACGTTCAAATGATTTCCAAAGGTAAATAAAAGTTTGTGCACATGTTTTCAAGGTTTAGTACGGTAATTTATATCGACATTCTTAAGTTAACAAAAATATGTTACCCTTTATTTAATATATTACGTGTAGTCTAATTTTATGACATTGTTTTTCGCATATTTTTAATGATCGGCTTTATATACTGTTAGACGATACTTGAAAATTCGTTATGTATTTGTACCTACAAATTTATTCATAAAAATCCATTTACCCTATTTTTGTTGTGTAAAAATAGTATTTTAAAATTATTTTCATTAAAGAATGGTCTAGTTTTCATCACAGTAAAATGGACGAATATTTTGGACTGAATTTTGACTTTGAATTGAACTTAAATGGAGGGAAAACTTCCAAGATGAAAATTCTCAAACTTCAACATTAATCTATAATTTTCAAGATAAATAAAAGATTGTACAGAAAGAAACTACAGGATAAATTTCTCCAACAGAAAATGTAATATTTGACCATTTCTATTTCAAATCAGGCAGGTTGCCGAATCGTGCGAAAAACTAGTTTCTACGAAGCCATGCGTATTTGAATTTTGCGCTTTCTTTGAACAAAAAAATTTGTTCTTCAAACCTCTATAAATGTTAACCTAATTCACATATTTTAGATTTCTTTCCAGATCCTGATAGCTTTGCACTGAAAATGTTTAAAAAATTTCTTACTAATATCGCATGATCTCATTTTTTTGAAAAAAACGACAGTTATGTTTGAAGAAATGTTACCATAAAAGTTTTCACATCTAAAAAAATATTAGAAAAATACGTGTTTACCATTTGTGATATCTTCATCGTTAAGGGAAGAATTTTAAAATGATATTTTAAGAAAAAAAATTCTTGTCTTTGAAAATGGTTTAGCTCACATAAAGCTAATAGAATGCCTTCCTTATATGACCAGAAACTGTAAAAAAGTATGAGAAAAAACTTAAAAAGGTCAGGTTTTCCAGAAATTATTTCTACTAATAAAAGTTAGAATTTCTGATTGGCTTCTATTAATTAGGTTCAAATTTAAATGTAAAAACGAGAGAAACGGTAAAACATGGGATTTGTAAAAAGAGCTTGCGATGAATAAATAGGAATATTGATAGTTTATGGAATAAAAAATATATATTTTTAATAAAAATAGTAAAACTCTAAGTTTATAAAATCGTATTATTAAGATTTCGCGTGGGGAGGAGGGGGCGGGGCAGAACAAATTTAGGGTAAAATCGAGAAAGGGAGGATTACAAATTTAAGAAAAACGCGTTACAGAATTTATGGGTGACCCCTAAGTAAATTCAAATGAGTATTTTAAACTGACCAAGACCGGTCAACAGTCGCAGAAAATGTACGATGGCCCAATAATAAAATTTCAAAGGGACACGTATTTCACTCATTAATTATAATCGTTCTATTCGAACTCAACAAAATTTCTGAGCACCCTATGTTAGAAAATTTGTCGTAGGCTATTTAAACGTTTCACAACTTTCCAATCTCATTGTTTCAATAAAGATGATCATATTGCATAACTTTTAAGTAGTGTGTAAAATTCAAAATAAATTACCATATTTTCAAAAAAGTAGTTTTCCACTATCGAATTAGTAAATATATTTATTGACTGAATTAGTGATTTTATAATGATCTTTAGTGGCTTACTTTTCTCTAACTTAATTAGAAAAATTTAAGAAGTAATTAGTAAAACATTGATTTAGATGTAGAGAGTATAGAAAATAATTAAATCAACTTTATATTTTCAATTTCAGTTGATTTATATTAAACTGTAATGGTATATCAGAAATGTGTGACAAGAATATGAATACCGCTAATATATTAATAACATCATTGACGCTATCAGCTTATTCAAACATTTTTTTTCTTCTAAGAGACGAGATTCTTTTTCTGCTTTATGGCAACTAGAAAACTCTAAATTTTTCTTTAAATTTGAAGCTTTTTATTCAAAAAATTATTTTCTGAGACTGCGATATAAATGTTTGTTTTTTAAAACACTTATTTTAAATATCTTGCGGGAAAATGAAGCATTGGTGATTGGCTAGCACACCAGGAGTAATACCCACCCAAACAGTGTTCCAAGCAAATGTCAATTTGAATCAGTGAGAAGTACGTCACTGAGTCAAATGAAAAAGTATTTTCTCTGATTATTTAGTGCGTTTTCTTTCAAGAATTAGAAAAAATCCTGATGGGTTTGACTCAGTGACATACTTCTCGCTAATTCAAATTTAGAAAGAACGCAACCAGGATTTGTTGAAACAAAATTTTTATACATTACCTGTCAAAATCAAACAATTGTAGGAATAGGGTTTTCGACACATTAATTTCTCTGGTTGATAATAGAACAATTTCGTTAAAATTTCGTTTTGTTTTTGGATGGAAATCTACTTTTTTAACTGAACATTCCTCTTTTCAGGGTCCGTATAATTTGCTCCCCCCCCCCCCCATCTCGTTCAAAAATAACGTTAGACTAATTTTAAAGAAAACAGTTGAATCGTTAATCAAGGCAGATGAATTTTCATCCATTTATGTATTTTTTAACCAAAAAAATAAGCTTTCTATCAAATAGTTACATTATCAGCCAAAGAGATTATTTTCCTGCAAGAAAATAAGAATTATCAACAAAATACATGAATTAAGAATAAAAATATAATTGATATTCTACTAAAATAGACCAATTTCCAACAAAATATATCAATTATCAATTTGTTGCATTTTCGAGCCGAAAATACGAGTTTTGTACCAAAAAATTGATTTTTCAACAAAAATATCAATTTTCAATCAAAACAAAATAATTTTTAACCAGACTGTTGCATTTTAAAGCAAAAAAGTCAAATTTTTACAGGAAGAAATGCATTTCTGAACGAAAATGACGAAGCAGACGAAAATTCAAAACAGTTGCGTTTTGAACCATAAAGTATGGAATAATAATGCAATCTTGAGACAAATAATAAAAGTTTTAACAAAAAAGATGTATTCTTGAACAAAATTTATTAGGAAAGCTTTGAACCGAAAATAATGAAATTTCCATCAAATAGTTCGATTTTCTTATTTGGTTATATTAATTCAGTTCGCATTTAAGTTGAAAAACGAGGAAACGAGGGGAATAGGAAAAAGAGTGAAGCCTGCGATAAATAAATAGGAATTTTGATCATTTATAGACAGAAGAATAACATTTTAAATAAACATTGAATTTTATTTTGGATACTTTTAAAATATTCGGTTAGAGAACTGAAAATTTTGCTTAAAAAATAAAGCTAATTTTCCATTACACACATTTTTATTTCGGAATATACACTTTTAATTTTAGGTGCAATGTGAAGAACATGTAATATCAGATTGTTAAGGTTCCTGGCCTTCAGAGTAAAGAAAAATTGATTCTAATCTCTACAATTCAGGAAACATAATTTTTAATGATTATAAATCTCACTATCGTCGAGAACGAAGCCAAACGTTGACAGCAATTCATAGTTCATATTTCAATTATTATTCATTTTGTACTTTAAATTAAAATGATTAGGTTTCGAAAATCGTGCAACAAAAATTTAAAAATTAATTATTTTTGATGATTAGTTTCGAAATTCTAATTTAAGAAATATTCAATATTTAAAGGAAGTTTGAAATTGTTCAGTGTTTAACTCTTCAAGTTTGAATTCATTAATTTTGATAATTTCCAATTACAAAGCATATCATTTTCCAAATATGTACAGCAATTGAACTTTAAAGGTTCACAATATTTTTTGCAATATTTAAAATTCTGAAGTTTTAAACGGTGAACACGACAGTGATTTTTTTTGTAAGAAATAAAATTTTGTAGTACAAAATTTATTAAATCACTTGAAATTTCACTTGATACTACACGATATGACACTTTTCAATAATATGTTTGTCCTCTTTAACATTTATATAATTAAAATTAAAAATTGTAGTTTTGAATTGGCAATTCGAAAAGAGTTGAATTTTAGAGGCCTTGAAACTAAAGTTTTTCTACTTCAAACTCAAATATTAAAAATGTCACAACAATCTCGCTACCAAGCCTTTCAAATTTTTTTATTATGGCCTTGATAGACAATTTCAAATTCTAAGTTTTAAATTTAAATCAGTTGTAAATATGAAACAATTTCAAATTGAAAAGCTTAAAAATGTGCAATTTCAAAAATTGCAATCATATTATAGATATCTTGTTTTATATTCTTTTTTAATTTTAATTTTCGATGTAATATTTAAAAATTGTCCTATTTTTACTTGAAGATTTTGACAAATAAATAATTTCAAATTTAAGCATATTTTATGAGAAAATTTAAAGAATAAACAATAGTTCTAAAGGAAGCGTTACAAATTAAACGATTTCAAATTAAAAAATTGAAAATTGTATTGTATAAAATCAAAATAGATAAAAATTGTAATATCTGAAGTTGATACCTCATTAATTGAAAAAATTCTTTAATTTGGAATTTTTATAATTTTAGAGTTTTTAATTTTCATGTTGGACGCTACACTTTGCATTTTTCCTTTTTTATAAGTATAATTAAAAAATAAAAATGATTGATTATCAAACGACTTAAATTCATACTTAAAATAATTACAATTTGACAGGTAGTATATAATAAAACACATCTCTGTATTTTCCTTTATTAGACACAAAAATTTCCTTATCCTACTTATTATATTATTAAAAGTAAATAAACTTATTGGAAAAAGGTTTGCTGATGCTTATCGATTTGCGCAAATGTTTATATGTGCAAAAACTGCAGGTTTCGCAAAGAGAGAAATTTCAAAATTCTTGAGACTACTTTTTTCCAAGATTTGAAAATTGTTTGTACGGCTATTCGTAGTATTCAAAGAGTAGAACAATGTATCCGTATGACTTTTTTCGACAAAAACATTACCAGAGATATAGCATTAAATAGTCATTTATAATTTAAATTTCTTCTTTGAGAAATAAATTTTTTACATTAAAAATCCTGCTTTGGAAAGATTTGGTTTAGAAAATTCTAGAATATTCAAAAGAACAAGCTCAAAACAATCGAATATATTATATTCGATTGTTAGAATTAAAATTATGCTTTACATAATTTATGTATATTTATTTACAGAGATCCGATCGAATTTAATACAAATTTGTCGATATTTTCCAAATATATCTGTAAAGTCAAAATAATTTTGCAGTTGACGCAGAACACGAGTCCAAATTATAAGCCTTTTGTTAATCGACTTCTTCAAACATTTAGTTGTGATAAATATAAATTGTCTCCAATTACGCAAACTCTATTTTCGTTCACTCGTCTGGAACGTGAAAGGAGACAAACAATTTTACACATGATCATATAAATTGCCACGAGAAAAAAATTAAAATTTTAGATATTATCACGCTTCAACTTTATTTGATAAGAATTTATATATGGATTAATCATATCTAATCAATACGTTTAAAATTAGCTCCAAGAAGCTGGATGACTATGCCACGACCTTTTTTCGATGATTGGAAAATGGTAGTTTATTTAAACAATGAAAAATTATGATTTTAAGAATTAAAGGTATTTTGTAAACATTAGATGTATGTATGTATGTATGTTGTATGTATGTATGTATGTATGTATGTTGTATGTATGTATGTATGTATGCATGCATGCATGTATGTATGCATGTATGTATGTATGAGAATCCGATAAATATATGGAATATGTAAAAATCATTTGTCCTTTTATCCAAAAAAAATGGATTTGAAATGGATTTGAACTTAACTAAAATTGTAGATTTTTAACTGGAATACTAGAATTTTCAACCAAAAAGATGAATTTTCAAAAAAGAAAACGTTAAACCATTCAACAAATTTTTTTAAAATTTTACTATTTAACGGTAGTTTCAAGTAAATTAAATACATTAATATATAAATTTAAATAATAATAATAAGGAAATTTCCATTTTATCTTCTTATATCTTATGTCCATTTTTATATTTTTTTTTTCATTATAATTATGTTTACTTTTTTAAACTTGTTCTCGGGTTAAAAAGAACCCGGCTTTCCATTATAGCCACGGACTAAGTCAAGTAACTGATGAGATAAGAATATAATTAATTAAATGAATACGATGCATGAAATCATTTGCGATGATGTTTTAGGTAGAAAATTAATTTAATTAAAAGATATTCTAGCGACTATTTCATCTCTCATATTTCTGATGATCTTACTTCCTGAAAAATACATTTTCTATGAAATGGCGTTTGATATTGTATTTTTTGAAATACTTCAATAATAGAGGACTCCTTGTGAAATTTGTTTTTATGACAGTAATAGTATACACAATGTCCTGCAAAACTAAAAAATGGATTGTTTTATCGTTAATGCAAATCTTTTGTTGAATTCCATGAGTGAGTTATTTTATATTGACCTTTTGCAGTAATGTATCTCCTGGTAACACTTATTTAATGAATTAGCATGACTTACATTTTACGAAACCGTGACAAATACACTGTAAGGAGTCGGCGATAACGTTCAATCAACAAGAGTTTTCTGTACGGAGAGTTTACAGAGCGTTATTCATAAAATTTATAGTTTAAAAACTATGAGAGCAATAACTAAAAAGTTACAATTTTTTAATTTAAAAAACTTCATTTAGAGTTGTTAATTTAGAAAAATTATTCTTTTCTATGACTCTCATAAAAACTTCTTAAAAATCACTTGAAATATATGCAATGCTACAAAATCTCTTTGTCAGTGAATACTTTAACATCTTTGAATAACAATAAATCCTCTCAAGTCTCATGCAATACTTTAACTCTATTGAGGTATTTAAAATCCCATGCAATACGTATTTTAAACCCCATTAAAATCTTATGAAATTCCTGATAATATATTAGGAACCCATGATATCTTGTAAGTCTTAAAATAAGAAAGATAAGCTTGGTGGCTATAATCAATAAGAAAATGAATAAACTGTGCCGGGGGGCGCGGCCCCATGCCGAGTAAGTTCCAACGGCCAACGTGAACGTGGACCAATGAGAAGCAAAATGCCACGTCTGTTCAGTAGGTGAAAATCCTAAAATTTCTCCTCCCTAAAAAGCCTGGAATGGTGTATATATACCCTGATAAAGCACTACAATATTCATTAGTTCTACTGTTGAGCAAACTCTTCAATAATACTGTAATCATTTTCTTCTTTATCTGGAGAAATGAAGATCAGTTCTACTCTGGTCTTCGCCTTCGTGGCCATCTATAATTCTATTGGTGAATATAATAACAATAATTATCGTTATCTAATAACTATATATCTTCTAGTACAATTTTTAGGTTACTGAAAGTAACAATTTGTTGATTTAATCCGCATCCTATCCTATTTGTCCAAATTTTAAAGTTAAAAAAATTAAATTAAAAAAAATATGTGCTT
>CAKNWT010334290.1:0-14232 GCA_932066315.1 Andricus coriarius
TTCCAGTGAATAATTTATAATAGTTGATATTTCTACATAAAAAGAATTTTTTAGTTTAATAAAGAATTGTTCACAATTTTGGAAAATACCTATAGCAATATGTGGATGACCTGAAAATAGAAATTTTTTCATTAATTTAATTTCTTCACTTATACTCACCGACAGAAATTGCCAGCAAAGCAAGAATAAAGATCTTCATCCTGGACGTAATTCAAAATTCAACCAAAAAAATCGGAGAGTGAGACTTTTATTGGAAACAGTAATTTTACTTCTCTCTGTTCCTAATGATGTCAAGACACTGATTTTGGGCCTCTTATATACTGGCATTTTTGAGGAAGTTACTGTCTCTCCATTAGAAATTGGTTCATCGTGAATAGAAAACACGCGTATGAACCGGAATCTTTCTGATCAAGGTTCTATTTACCAGACCTTAAACTCAGCCTAAACAGCATGTTTTTCAACCTGAATTTGAAATTCCACCCATTTTTTAATTCAATTGTTTTTGAAAGTTTTTTCATATTTTCAGGCAAAAAATTCAATCAATTTGCAGAAATTTCGTTCTTTTGGCTTCAAAGGTCAACATTTTAAATGAATATATTTTCCCTTATTGACTGAAAAGCATTTTTTAATTAAAAATTGAATTTCTTTGTATAAGATTAACCTACTTGTTTAAAAATTTAATTATTTTAGGGTAGAAAATTCAAATATTTTGTAGAGGGTTCACCTTGTTGGCTTTAAAATTCATCATTTCTTTATTAAATTTTTTTTCTACATTCCCTGCGAAATCATTTTTGGTTAAAAATTCATTTAGTTTGTTGAAAATTCGTTCCTTTCTGGTTGAAATTTAGAATTCTCAATTGAGAATATAAATAAATGTTCCACTTTTGGTAAAAAAAATGTGCCTTTTTTAGTTAAAAATTCAACTACGTGTGAGAAAATTCATGTCTATTGTTGAAAATTTAAATTTTCTGTTAGAAAATTAATCTTCTTGGTTAAACACTCACTTTTTTAAAATAAAATTTGTTTGTTGAAAATTTATTCTTTCTTGGTTAAAATTCCATCTTTCTTGGTTAAAATTCCATCTTTCTTGCTGAAAATTTAACTACTGTGTCAAAAATGTACCTCTTTTGTTTGAAGAATCATTATTTTAGTAGAAAATTTAACTATTTTAGTAAAAATTCGTTGGTTTCTTTTTTTGTAGGAAATGTTTTTCGTCAGAAATTTAAATTATTTGTTAAACATTTTTTTTTTTTTTGAAAATTAAACTTTTTTGTAGAAAGGTCAACTATTTTGTGAGAAAGTCAACCTTTTTAGTGGAAACTTAATTTTTCACTTTGAAAATTCATCTTCTTGATCAAAATGAATTTTTTAAATTAAAGATTCATCATTCTAGTAAAAAAATTACCTTTTTTAAAAATGCAACTATTTAGATAAAAATTCTGTTTTTGCTGGATAGAAAATTCATCTTTTTCTTTAAAAATACAAGAACAATGCTAAAAATTTACTTATTTGTTGAAAATTAATTTTCTTGTCTAAGAATTTAACTATTTTGTTGAAAATTGTTAACTTTTTTAGATTGAAGGTCAAGGTTGTTAAGAAAAAATGGAACTATTACATTTTCAGTTGAAAATTAATTGTTTTTGTTGGACATTCGACTTTTTTCGTAGAAAATTAATCCTCTTGATTGAAAATTCTTTTTTTTTAAATTAAGCTATTTTACAGAAAATTCTTTTTGTTTTGATTGAAAATTCATCCTTCTTGCTGAAAATTTAACTTCTATGTTAAAAATGTGCCCTTCTGGTTGAAGATTCATCATTTTAGTAGAAAATTAATTTCTTTGGATGAAAATGTAACTATTTTGTTAAATTTTTTTTTCAAAATTAATTTTGTTAGCTCAAAATTTAACTATTCCATTTTTGCTGATAATTATAATTTTTTGGTGGATCATTATTCTTTTAACTGAAAAAGTCACAATTCCACTTTTGATTGAAAATTCTACTTCCTTAGTTGAAAAGTCTACTATAATATTTATGGTTTATAGTGCATTTTTTTTGTTCGAAATTTTACGATTTTGTTGGAAATTCAACTGTATTTTTTAAAATTCGTCTTTTTGCTTGAAACTTCAATATTTTGGATGAAATTTTCTGCAACTGAAAAAAAACTAATTTTTGACAAAATAGTTCAATTTTCAATAAAACAAGATAATATTCAAACCTAAAAGATTAATTTAAAAAAAGTGGAATTAAAATAGTAAAATTTTCTATTAAATAAATAAATTTTTGTCCAAAAAGATGAGTTTAAAAAGTTAAAAAACTGAAGATTCTTCAGATTAATTGAAAATTAATTTTTTATTTGAAAATTAAACTGTTTGGCAGAAAGCTAATATGCATTGCTAAAAAAATTGTTTTTTTTTAGTAAAATTTTTTTTTCTTGAAAATTCATTTATATCTAAAAATTTAACTATTTCATCTTTGATTGAAAATTTATCTTTTTCGGTTAAAAAGAAAATATGTTTTTTGCACATTTTCGAAAAATTCTAAATTATGCAGAAAAATATATTAAATATTATTATAATTTTATAATAATAATAATTTCTATTATAATAATTATTATAATAATTACGGTTATTGAATGAATTGAACTAATTAGAAATAAGGAAAAGAGAAAAGTAGGTCATAAGAAATAATTTCGTCTTCATTTTCTAAAAATATGATGTTGTTTTCAAAAATGTGGTGTTTATTCACGAAAATGGGTCATCGTCGAAACTGAATTACCTTGTATCAAGAGAATGCGGAACAAACGCTTTTCACGATGAATTATTTTTTTGATGGATAAATAATGAAATATAAAGTAATACATTAAAAAATATATATTTTAATAAGTGAATGTATTATTTATTATATTTTGTTATATAATCTAACAGTTTTTTAATTTTTCATATTCGGGAATTGTATATTTCGCAAACTTTCCTGTGTCGTCAATTCTATTTACTGAATTATTATATTTATAATATTTTATTTTTTCGGGAATTTCAATCATTTTATTAATTTATTAATAATTTTATGGGACGAATCAAAAATCCCGAGATAGAAAATTCCAGCGCTGTAAAATTCCCAAAAAAGAAAATATTTCAATCAAAAAATGTCCAAAATGATAAGAAAATATTCTAAACATTTTTTTAAACATTTTCAATTTTTCCTGACATTTTTGAAGAAATTTTCAACAAGAAAAAAATTCCCCCAGATATTTTTTCAGAAATTCAAATAATGTTTCACAATGTTTTTAAATATTCTCATAATATTATTTTTCAAAAAAGTCATTTTTTATTTTCCTAGTAATCTTTAAAAAAATCAATTCTCCTAAATCTCTTCAAAATTCTTAAAAAGCTTCTGCATTTTTTTCAAAATAACCAGCAATCTATATTTTGTATTACATTTTTTTCAAATTTGAAATTAATTTTATAATTTCTTCAAAATTTATATATGTTTTTTCAATATTGTTACCATTTTTTCGAACAAAAAATTTGAAATATTTCAAAATTAACAAATGTACCCTAATGTCTTCTTGATACTTTTTTGAAAATTTTACAAATTTTTTGAAATATTTTTAAATATTCACTTCCATAAAAAATATAGAATATTTTGTATGGAATGTTTTTCCAAATTTAAAATTAGTTTGAAAATGTTTTTAAAATTTATATCTGTAATTTTAATATTATTAACTTTTTTTCAAAAATTTTGTTTAAACCTTTCAAAACTAAAAAATTTACCCTAATATCTTTCTGATTCCTTTTTGAAAATTTAGCAAATTTTTTGACCCTTTATAATTTTTTGTAAATATTCACTTGAAATTAATATTTAAAAAAAATCATTTAAAATATCCCTAATAATCTTTAAAAAAAAGACACGCTCTTAACATCTTTTAAAGTTCAACGAAAAATAAATATTTTTAACAAAATAGGTGTATCATCAGTTAAAATGATTAATTTTTTACCTGTTGTCTACACAACATTTTAAAATATATTATAATTTTTAATAACAAATTGTCCAGTTCATCCAAAGTAGATTATATTTTAACAGAAAACTTTTGGTTTTAGCAACAACAAAAAGTTGCCACCAAAAGGGACCAATTTTCACATCTACAAAATAAAAATTTCGAATAACAATATATTTTTTGAGTTTATTCTTTCTTAAGCTTACATAAATAAATTTGAAAATTTTCTTAAATTACTAAATATATTTCAAATTGACTCGAATGATACCCAAAAATTTTCTAAAATCGTCCAATACTAAAAAAATTGTTTAAAAATCTTCTGGATATGTTTTTTAGAATTTAAAAAATATGTATAAGCATTTTTTTAAATATGTTCAAATACTCTTATTGAATTAATTTTTCGAAATAAAAAATCCTTTACAAATATTATTTTATAATAATCATTTTATCTAGGCTCGACTTTGTAGAAAAAACACGAATTATTATTTTTCATACAAAAAAAATCAAATTTTCTCTTCCTCAAGACCCATTTATCTAAGTTTAGAAAAATTTAAATAATTTTGTCAATTATAATTATTATTACAGAATATAAATAATAAAAATATTATATAACATATCAATTAGATTTCATTAGATCTAATTAGAAATAACGAAAAAATAAAACTAGACCATTAGAAATAATTTCACCTTCCTGTTCTAAAAATAATATCTTCTTTTCTAAAATGTGGCATTGATTCATGAAAATTTCTTATCAGCGATTCTAAAATTATCTTGTACCAAGAGTATATCTAACAATTGATTTCCAGATTGAATTTTTTTTCGATGGATAAATAATGAAATATAGAATAATATATAAACCAACAAATATCTTTAATAAATAAATGCATTTCTTTTATTTAATATTTTTTGTTCTATAATTTAACAACTTCGGAAATTTTTAGTTTATATTTGCGGCAAACTAAATATAATTTTTCTATGTGTCTTCAGAAAATTCAAAAATAATTTTGAATTTTTCTGATATGCCGAAAATGTATGTATAATATTTCTACACGAGTTTTTTTATTTGAGAGGGTTTAACCTAATTCATTTCGAAAAATTTTCCATATTTTAAACCATTTTTTAAATTTCTTCCAATATGCTAAATCTCTATATGGTTATTTATTGTGGAAAAGAATGAATTGGGAATTAAAAAAATCAATTTTAAATAAAAAGATAAATTTTCAATAAAGAAATTGAACTTCTGAACAAAAGTTGAGGATTCTTTTTACTTTGTTATCAAATTCTAATATACGGTTAAAATTTTTATTATTTTGTTGAAAATTAAAATATTGTATTAAAATCTAATTTTTTTCAAAGATTTAACTTCCTCATTGAACATCCGTCTTTTTAACTTGAAATATTTATTTTTAAATTGAAAATTCTACTAATCCATTTTTTGTATTAATATTTCAGATTTGTTGTATAGATTATTGTTATTAAGAACATTCCTGACGACGGATTTAAAAATAATATTGGAGGACTCAATTCGTAAGTATTTTTTAATTTGTTTTTTCTTGATATAAGGTTATTTTAAAATACATTTTTCTCGAACGGCTTTGAATTTTTAATAAGAAAATATTAATTTTCTGCAAATAATGGGATAGTTCAGTTTTCAGATTAAAAAATTAGTCTTCAAATGAATTAATGGAATTTCGACAAATATACTTGAACTTTTAACCAAAACAGATTAATTTTGTATCAAATAGTTGAATTTTTAACAAACAAACAAAATTTCATTAAAAAAGATTAGTCTCCATCCATAAAAACTATAAATAATTGAATTTCCAACCTAAAAAGATCCATTTTTAATTAAAAATATTAATTTTCAACAAAATAGCTAAATCCTCAACAAAAACGGTGAATTTTTAGCCAAGTAGTTTAATTTTCTAACAAAAATCATGAATTTGCAACAAGGTGTTGAATTTTCAACTAAAAAAGATCAAGTTTCAATTAAAAATTATAATTTTCAACCAAAAATGGAATAGTTCAGTTTTCATTCAAAAAAATTAATATTCAACCAAAAAAATTAAATTTTCGACAAATTTGTTGAAATTACAAACAAAAAAGGTGAAATTGATACCAAATAGTTGAACTTTGAACCAAAAAGATGAATTTTCAATTAAGAAGATTAATTTTCTAAAAAAATACGATGTTTCAAGCAACTAATTAAATTTTTAACCAATAAAGCTCGGTTTTAAATTAAAAATTGAATAGTTAAATTTGAGTTAAAGAATTTAATTTTCAACCAAAAAAAAAGGAATTTCTAACCAAATATTTTAATTCTCAATCAAAAAATGAATTGTCAACCAAGAAGATTAATTTCCTGCCCAAAAAGATAATTTTTTAAACAAAAAATTGAATTGTCAACAAAAAAGATCGATTTTAATTTAAAATATCTATTTTCTATCAAAAATGGCATAATAAAATTTCTATTAATTAATTTTGAACATAAAAAAAGGAATTGACAATAAAATAGTGCAATCCTCAAAGAAAAAGATAAATTTCAAACAAAAAAGATTATTTTTCTACCAAAAATAACAATTTTTCAACAAAATCCATAAAATTTTAAACAAGTAGTTAAATTTTCAACTGAAAAAGATCAAGTTTCAATTGAAAATATTAATTTTAAAACAAAAATAGCGAAGTTGAATTTTTATTTAAAAAAATTAACTTTTAACCAAAAAACCGTGTCATGAAGAAGATTTCTGTGGGCAGAAAGTTGATTTTGGGGCTTAACACCAACAATATGAAAATTTATCCCTTTTGGTTAAAAATTCAACTATTTTGTTGAAAATTTGCTTTTTTGAGTTAAAAATTCAACTACTTTGGTAGCCAATTCCACTATTGGCTGAAAATTTACGTGTTTTGTAGAAACAACTGTTTTGTAGAAAATTCAACAATTCGATTGAAATTTGTTTTTTCTTTTTTGAAAATTAAACTCTTTTGCTACAAAATTTAATATTTTTTTTAAAAGCGCAACTGTTTTTTTGAAATTTAATATTTTTTTATTGAGGATAAAATTATTTCGTTGAAAATCGGTCTTTTTGGTTTGAATTCGAATTTTTTTTATTTCAAATTAAAATTTTTCGGGTAGAAATATCAACTTTTACAATTTTCGTTGAAAATTAATTATTTTAGTTAAGAATTTGATTATTCCATTTTTGGTTCAAAATATCTTTTTAAGGTGCAAATTTAATAACTTTATTAAATCCTAATGTTTTTGGTTGAAAATTCAACTATTTGTTTGAAAATTCTTTTTTTTTGTTCGAAAGTTGAGAATTTTACCATCGTGTTACGTAGTTTTGAATGAAATTCCTTTAAATAGTTTAATTTTTATCAAAATGATAAAAATTTGATCCTTGAAGTAGAATTTCATAACAATTAAATTAATTTTCCAAAAAAAAAAGATAAATTTTCAACCAAAAATGACATGATTAAAATTTTCCTTAAATAAATTAATTTTCAATTAAAATTATAAATTTTTATCGTGAAATTGTAAAGTTGTCTTTAAATAAAATTATTTTGCTGGGAATTTTTCTTTCTAATGAAAAACAGTTGAATTTTCAACAAAAAAATGAATTCTCAACGAAAATGAAGTAGTGGATATTTTAACATTTTAAAACAAAAAAATAATTTTGAACGAAACCCTTAAATTTTCAACAACAAAAAAATCTTGAAGAAATTAGTTGAATTTTTATCCTAAAAATAATTTTCAATCATAAAAAATAAATTTTCCATAAAAAAATTCGAATTTGAAACCAAAAGAGGAAAAGATACATTTTCACTAAAAAAATTAAATAATAAAAAAAAAAAGAAATTAAATAAAAGTGGTCAAATTTTTAACAAAGGAGATTAATTTTTAACTGAAATTGACTGCTTGTTTAAAAATTGAACTACACACTTTTTGAAAAATTTTTTTTTCGAAGATTCATTTTTCCAATTTAAAAAACACAGCTGTTTTATGAAAAATTTAACTACTTTAAAAAAAATTGTATTGAAGATTCATCATTCTAGTTCATAGTTCATCTCTTTGGTTGAAAATGTAACTTTTTGGCTGAAGGTTAATGTATTTTGTTAAAAATTCGTATTTTTCGATGAATTTTGAAATATTTGAAGAGAATTGCAACTTTTTTGAGATGCTTCGGAACATTTTAAATAATTAAAAAAAAATTAATTTGAAGAGAATGCTTAAAAATATTTCGAAACATTTTTGAACATTTTTTGAATTATCAAAAAATAATCTGGAATTTCAGTTCATTTTAAAAAAGTATGCAGAAGTCTTGAGAACATTACAAAAATTATTTAAAATTTGAAAATATTTTAAAAAATTGAAAAAAAAATATAGATTCTTAAGGATTTCGAAAAAAATGCAGAAGCTTTTTAAGAATTTTGAAGGGATTCAAGAGGATATTTAGAATATTCTTGAGAAAATATAAAATGATTTTTTTTTAATTAATTTTATTAGAATATTTAATAAGATTTCAAAACATTTCAAAACATTATTTAAATTCTTTGAAAAATATGTAGAATATTTTGAGGGCATTTTTTTTCTTTATGACGAATTTTTAAAGATTCTAGAAAAAATATGGGTCGTCTTAAAACAGATTTAGAATTTAGGAAAAAATTTCAAAAATAATTTAAAATATGGAGAAATTTCCGAAATTGTTAAAAAAGAACCGAGAAGATTTTAAACCAATTTTCGGAATAATTCGGGTCAGTTTAAATTACATTTATGTTATCGCAAAAACAAATAAAAACGAACGTCTCAAAATGACTTTTTTGATTTTATCTTTCTGCTATATTTTTGCATAAATTAATGACTTAGAAAAATGAAAATTTTGCAAAATGCTGTTTGTAAATATTTTTTATTTTTCCATTCAGAAGCTTATAAAACCTTGTAAATACCTCATGTTTTTGCAGATGATGTGACCTACTTTCATATAATTCGTATAGTTTTGATTTCCAAAAATAAGAATTAAATATTATTTTTCCCGCAGAAATTATTTCGTACTTATTGATAAATAACCTCTACATATTATGATACTAAAAAAATTGAATTGAATTGAAAAAATTTTAAAATATTATAAAAATTAACTAAATTCATTAAATTTCGATTGACTCTAGAAAAAATTTACTGTTCCAAATATTTTCTTTCTCGGGAATTTCACAGTTAAAAAATTGTAAAATAACAAAATTTCCGACAATTTAAGATTCTGAAAATGAAATTGCCGACTTGAACGGCTTTAGAACATTTTTGGGAATAATTCGAGTCAGTTAAAAATATATTTAGGAATTCAAAAAAATGGTCAAATTCTATTCATATAAACTCACGAACAAACGAACTCAAAAAATATGTTGTTATTCGAGATTTTTATTTTGCAGACATGAAAAATTATTTTTCCGCTGAAATAATAATTTTTTTGCATTTTTTTTCGAATGAAAAATCCTTCTTCGTAGAAAGTTCAACTATTCAAAATTAAAATATTTATATTCAAAATATTAACCTTCCATATTTTTCGTTGAGAATTCATTTATGTTTCGTTGGAAATGCGATGCAACTATGTTGTGAAAAATTCATAATTTCAATTAAAAAATGTTTACTTATTTGTAGACAACTGGTTGAAAAAGAAGAAAATTTTTTTAATTATTTTGTTTTTAAATAATAATTGCAAGTGAACATTTAAAAACTTTTCAAAAAATTTATAAAATTTTCAAAAAAGCATCAGGAAGCTATTAGGGTAAATATGTTAATTTTGAAAGATTTTTAAACCTTTTTTGAAAAAATGGTAATAATATTGAAATTACATATATAAATTTGGAAAACATAAAATTAATACCAAATTTGAAAAAAAATTTAATACAAAATATACATTGCTGATAATTTTGAAAAAAATGCAGTAGCCTTTTAAGAATTTTGAAGGGATTCAAGAGAATTGAATTTTTTTTCTGAAGATTCCTAGAATTTCGAAAATTTTGAAGCTGAAACAAATTTTTGTTTAAATTTTGAAAAAAATACTGTAAAATAAAGCAAAAACTTTATACGAAATTTTTTGTTTAAAATATTTTCTTTTTTGGGAATTTCACAGCGCCGGAATTTTATTTCTCGGGATTTTTCAGTTTTCCCCTAACATTAATAATAAATTAGTAAAATTAATTAAATTCCCGAAAAGGAAAATATTCGAAATATAATAATTCTGTAAATAGAATTGCCGGCAGAGGAAAATCCTTATTTCTAATTAGTTCAATTTATTTGATGACTGTAATTATTATAATAATTCATGAAATAATAATTAATATTATAATGAAATTATAATAATATTTATTATGATTTTTTGCATAATTTGGAATTTTCTAAAAATATGCAAACAACATATTTTCTCCTTAAACAAAAAAGATCAATTTTCAACCAAAAATGAAATAGTTAAAAATGAATTTTCAACGAAAACAATAAGTCTTCAACTCAGAAAATTAATTTTTAAGGAACAGTAGAATATTCGAGCAATAAAATTAATAATTTTTCTACTAAAAAAACACATTTTTTAATTGAAAATGTTACTACTTTGATGCAATTTTTAAACATTAATCTTTTTGCTTTAAATATTTTTTTTTGTTGTTGAAAATTCAACAAATTCATCAAAATTTTTTTTTCGGTTGCAAATAATTTCATCCAAAATATTGAAGTTTCCATTGAAAAGACGAATTTTTTGAAAAAAAAAAACAGTTGAATTTTCAAAAAAACTGAAAAAATTTTGAACCAAAAAAGACGCACTCTCAACTGAAAATATAATAGTAGACTTTTCATCCAAGAAAATAGAATTTTCAATCAAAAATGGAATTGTGACTTTTCCAGTTCAAAAACTGAATTTTCACCGAAGAGATAAATTTTTGACCAAAAATATAATTTTCTCCAACAAGAGCGGAATAGTTACATTTTCAGTTAAGAGAATTAATGTTCCGCCAAAAGGCATACTTATTAGCAAAAATGGAATAGTTTAATTTTAATCTAAGAAAATCAATTTTAAAAAAAATCGATTTTTAACAAAATACTTTAATTTTTACCCAAAAATAAGAATTTTCATTATGAAAATTAATTTTCTGCCAAAAAGTAGATTTTTCACAAACAAAAAAAAATAATTTTCAACAAAATCGTTACATTTTACCACATAAATTAATTTTTTACTAAAATGATGAATCTCTACCCAAAAAGGTACATTTTTAAAGTAATAATTGAATTTTTAGAACGAATTTTTTATAAAGTAGTTCGATTTTGAAAATTAAATAATTTTTTACCACAAGTTATTTCTCAATTTTCTAAGAAAACAGTCAAATATCCAACAAAAACAATTAATTTTCAACTGAAAATGTAATAGTTATATTTTTACTTAACAAACCTAATTTTCATCCCCAAAAAAAAAACAATTTTCAACAAAATAGTTACATTTTCAACAAACAACAAAAATGGATTTTCAAATAAAGTGATGAATCTTTAAAAGAAAGAATGCATTTTTAACTAAATAGTTGATTTTTAATAAATGTACTTTTTTAATTAGAATGATGAATCTTAAATTTTTGAAATTAATTTTCAACCAAATAGTTCAATTTTAGAGCAAGAAGATAAATTTTGAAAGTAAAAAATTAGGTTTCTACCAGAAAGGTCGACTTTCTCACAAAATAATTGAATTTTCCACCAAAATATTAATTTTCAACAAAAACAAAAGAACTTTAGACAAAGAATTTGGATTTTTGACAAAAAACATATATTTCTTACAAAAAAATAAGCCAACGAATTTTTAACAAAATAGTTAAATTTGCTACCAGGAAGATTAATTTTCCATTTTTAATCAAAAGTGAAATATTTATTTATATTCTGAATTGAAAATGATTAATTTCAACTAAAAAGAAACAAATTTTTAACAAAATAGATAGATCTTTAACCAAAAAAGATTTTTCAGTCAAAATAAAAAAAATAAAATAAAAAAATGTAAGGCCAAGAAGATGAACCCCTACGAAATAATTAAATTTTCTACCCTCAAATAATTATATTTTGAAAATAATAAGTTAATTTCAAACGAAGAAATTCAATTTTTACTAAAAAAGATTTTTCAGTCCATAAGGAAGAATATCTTCATTTTAAATTTTCAGCTTTGAAGACAAGGAACGAAATTTCTGCAAAATGATTAAATTTTTGCCTGAAAATATAAAAAAGTTGCCTACGCAATCAAATTGAAAAATGTGTGGAATTTTAAATTTAAGTTGAAAAACATGCTATTCAGACTAAGTTTAAGGTCTAGTAAATAGAACCTTGATAAGAAAGATTGCGCTTCAAACGCGTGTTTCCCATTCATGATGAACCAATTTCAAATGAAGACAAGGTAACTGTGTTAGCTGCCTATTAGAATTTAACAAATCTGGAAATTTTTTTTGAAATCTGTTAAAATATTCATATTGAATTAATTTTTTGAAATAAAGCATCCTTTTAAATTAAATGTTTTCTTTCTCAAGACCCATTTATCTAAGTTTAGAATAATTTAAACAATTTTACCAATTATAATTATTATATTAGCATATCAATAATATACATATTATATACAATATCAATTGGATTTAATTATAAATAATTAGAAATAACGGAAAAAGACATGAAAAAACTGCAAAATTCCCCAAAAAGAAAATATTTGAAACAGTAAAGTTCCGAAATTACAAAATATCCTACACTTTCGAATTATCGACACTCGAAAATTCATCAACTTAAGCGATTTAAAAATTGTTATTTAATCAATGTCATTTACTTATGAAAAATATAGTAATAAAATGTTTTGATACGAGAACAAGTTTAGTAATGTTTAATGTATTTTATTTAAATTATTGTTTAAATTCAAAAATAATAATCATTAAAACAAATGTCTCGATGCAATTTTTTTTTTTGAAAACTTGCATAGTAGGTTTTGTAAGTTATTGCTCTTGGGGTAAAAATCTTGTTCTGGTATTTCTCTTTTGCATTGAGATATCTATTTTTTAGTTATTGATATTTAGAATGCAAACAAAATTGAAAAAAAACATTGGACATCAAAAATTTGTATTTGAAACAAAAAAAGTTTCTCTGAACCCAAGACTTTTAATAGAATATAATTTTTCGGATTTTAAAAATGTTGTTGCTTTCTCTTGAATGATTTTTAATTCACCTTGAATTCATTTAAATTTATCTTGGAGTCGTATCAATATTATCAGCTTTTTCCAATTCTTCTAATTTCAGTCAATTCACTCCAAGCCTAATGAATTTAATTGAATTTTATAATATTTTTAAATTTTTGTTAATTCATTTTGATATCAGAGGTCCATCAAGCTAGCACCTCCACAATCGAAATTCCCAATTTTTTTTTAATCAGAATTTTGGGCTTTTTTTGGGCTGTATTGCCGATTTTTTGGCTCCACTACTTTTTTTGAAAATTTAAATTTGGAGTGGAGGTGCTGACTTGAATCAAGCCAGCACCTCTACTATATAAAAATTTAGAAAAATTAAAAATCAAACACCACAGAATTTTTGGCTTTTTTGGGCTCTTGAACGCGCTAACAACCAATTTCCAAAAACCACCCATACTGAAAATAAAACTACCCCTTATGTACAAACTCAAACTCGGAAAAGACAAAGTACACACGAATGTCGGGCTTATTTTGGGCTCTTAAATGCACGAAAAAAAATTTTAAAAACCACCCCCAATGTAAAAAAACACCCCCTGGCAAAAAATAAAATCTGCAAAAAACAAAGTGCATACGAATTTTTGGCTTATCGTGAGGTATCAAATGCACCACACAAATTTTGTCAAAACCACCCCTATGTACAAAAAACCAACCCCATAGTAAAAACTCAAACCTGGAGAAGGCAAACTAGAAAGTAGTGTTGGACGTCTCTTGGGCTCTTGAATGCTTAAATTTTTCTTTTGCAAAAACTACCCCTACATCTAAAAAATCAAATCGAGCGCCAAACTTCAGAAACTTAATGGTTTTCATTCTTTTGAGGAGCCCAAAAATCAGAGACTCTATTTACACTGTAACATTCTAAAAAAGGTTTTTTTTTGACAAAGTCATATCTACGTGCTTTCAAGGGGCTGCTTCTTAACTGTAAGGGTTGGAGCCCAAAATCCGTGTTAGTATTTTTAAGGAGCCCACAAATCAGAGACTCTATCTAAACTCTAAAATTTC
>CAKNWT010334295.1:0-14054 GCA_932066315.1 Andricus coriarius
AAAAAAATACTAGCGTTGAGAAAATTTGTCTATAATAACTGTTGAAAATTTAACAAAAAATTAAAATAATACATAGTTCACATCGTAATAATTTGCCCCGTAAAATAATCAACATTCTAGCACAATGGACTTCAAACAAGTGCGTGCTTGACTTTTACATAACATTTGAGACCTTGCTCGTAAACATCAAGTGGTTTATACCCTTATAGATTTGCAACAGAGAGACACTAATGTCTTCCAAGATTTTCAAGTTCATTTAGACGGAGTGGGCTGGAATGTAGTGTCCGAGACTTCAAGAAGAAGGTAGAAGTGCTCTTCATTATTGCATAATAGGATTGCGATTCTAGACATTTGAACATTTTCTTGATAAGCGTCTTGTCTTTTCGCAAGGACATTTCCCTTTTTATAAGGGGTTTCTCTAAACACGGCAGCGATAAATGCAAAACTCACTCTCTTCATTTAATTGTAGTTCACACCTGACCCCAGCACCGGAACGCAAGAAACTTTAAAGGAGTTCATGCTTCTCTGAAACAGATCGCGTTACATTTTTTTAGTTTTTCCAATTTCTTATGACTCTATTGAAGAACGTATACTTTCTCTCAAAACGTAGCGAGAAAACCCTTATTATTGGACCAAATTGCAGTATCGGTAATGCGATAAAACATGATGCTTTGGTCGGAGCTCAGCAGACGAAAATAGCCTCTGTCGCATGCTAAGATATTCCTCAATTATTGTTTTTAAATAAAGAAAATCGAAATGGTGGATATCGGGTGCAGACACTATTTCCACTACTTCAGTGAGTTTCAGGAGACAAAGCCAAACATCATCGTAAGTATCGATTTTGTAACCTAGAAAAAGGGGAAGAAGACGAAGAAAAGTTAAAACTTGCCAAGCACCACCAATAATTCTGTTGGCTTTTTGTGGTCCGTCAGCTGGCTTGTTCCTCTGATCGTAGCTGGAATATTTAAAAGATTCAATTTTTTATCGAGAAACGGCAAAGAGAAGAACCCCCTCGAAATTAAGTTTGTGACATAGCTTGACAGGCTTGCTGACATGAAATCCGCGCCGACGATTAAATTCTGGGTCGAACAAGGTCTTTGGCAAACAAGGTCTTCTCCTGGACCACTTTCGTCTCGTGAGCTATACTTGTGCTCCTAATCCTGTTCTTCTTCTTCTGTATCCTTCACAGATCCTGTTTCAGCATTAGTTTCTTCATACGAATTTTCGTTTTGATCTTCGTCTACTTTTCCCTCTTCTTCTTCATCGTATTCATCTTCTGTCTCTTCTTCTTCCTCTTCGTCTTCCTCCTCTGCTTAATTTGCTTTCGATCACAATTCAGCACCAGTGATCAAACAGTATCTGCAAAAGTACTGCGTAGTTCTAAAGTTCCCTACAAATCCTCCGAGAGAGTGACTACCTAAATTATCATTACTTATGAAAATAACTGTCCCCTTTATGCATATATTAGGCGAGATTTCAATACCCTTCTCTTCAATTATGTTCAAGTCCTTGAGAATGGTCCCGTACACTTTTTTATGTTTGAAGACCTTTTCCTTACATAAGAATACCAATTGAATTGTGTGTACGTGGGTTCTGATATAGTGCGGTAGGTTCCCTATCATCAAGTAAACTGCAACCATCTTATCTTTAACTCGAGCTGGACTGATAGGGTTAACTATTTCGAAAGCGTCTTGATAGAGTCTAATCCAGAAACAACGAGGGTTCTCGACGATGATGACGTTTTTCAAGTTGTAATTCCTAAAACCTTAGCTTTCGGGGCGGCCGTGAATGGATCTTTGCTGAAAACTCCTTCAATGACTTCCTGAGTTTCAGCAATAGGAATATCTAAAGTTGAAGGATGTTGTCTTAACTGACCAAAATTAAAATTAAAAAAATTTGCTGTATATCCAATTTTGGTTCATGGGCCTTGGGAATTTTTCCTTAATGCATTTTTGTCACTAAAAAATTTTCATGTACCTCAAATAATTCTCCTCCTATTTTTCAACATGTTAAAAAAATTACCAAGAACAATGGTAAATTAAATATGAATTATCACTTAGAAAATTATAGATTAAAGACCGAAAAAAATTGAGAAGAATTTTTTGAGCGTCAGGAATGTAAAAAAAAATTAAAACTCAATAAAACCTAGAAACTCTGTAAACAAGAAATTTTGTAAACTTTTTTTTCGAGCGCGGGTAATCGAGCTGCATGTCGATTGATCCCAAATTAATTATACTTTTTTAGGACACCAATACGCTACATTTCTTGGTTGTAGCGATTTTGAATTCAAAAACTATTTATTTTCGACCCACCCTAAAAACTATTAAGGTATGTTGTACTGCATTTTTTAGATTTTTGCAAGGTCATCTTCAAGGTGAAAAAAAATGTCAACTGACAATGTCGAGGATAATGTTCAGTTAGAATGCATCAAAAATGGTTCAGAACTTCATAAAAAATTTAAGTTACACGTAAGCGAGAATCAAATAATGAAAAAGTAAACGACGAGCAGAATGCAAATTCACGCGTATCGTGCTGTTCTTATTTCATGCCAGACCTCTGCGGAGTCACATGTTTGCTACCTATACTGTAGGACTAGAGGTCATTCCGATTGAACTCCAATTTGTTAGCGCTAATTGTGAGCTGATATTATTCGGCACTCATGCTGCAACAATTGCAACATGGAGCGTTATTGCAAAAATCATATCGATAACTTTTGTTATGTTTGCGGTGTTTTGTGTTCCAAAAAAACAGAGACGAAAAACTCCTCCTGCAATGCGAGAAGGTTACGAGATTTTTGTTCAGATTAAATCCGAAAATGCAGAAAAATATTGGATACCGAACAGTTGCTGCTCGACTTGTGCTACATAAATGGTTGCAGAATGAGAGTCGAATGATAGCAGCTCACACTCAGCGCTAATGAATTGGGGTTCAATAGGAATGACTTCTAGTCCTAGAGTACAGGTAGCATACATGTACTCCACGGAGGTCTAGCATGAAAGGAGAACAGCACGGAACACGATACACAGGAGATCTCAGAGCTTTAAAGGTAGAGGGGAGTTGCGCATGCGCCATGTACGCTTTCCCCCGACCGACTCTTTGTCTCACGTGGACAACGCCGGTGTGACGCCTGCGTGATTAAAACCTGTTCAAGAATCCGATGCTTTGAATACTGTTAACACTAAGAAAATGAAAAACTTTGTGAATAATTTGACTTTTGCAGATATTGAGTATTTTAATGCAATAAAATACTAGACAAGATACAATGATTCGCTCCAAGTATGTGTAAGCCGTCAAACTGGCAACTCTGTAGAAAGAGACAACTTCTCTGCCGCGTATCATTTGAACGAAGATAGCCTGAACCCTGCATTTTTACAATTTATTTGGCATTAAAAAACCAAGAGAATGACACCAGGAACAGAAAAAAAAATTTTCATCAAGATATGCAGTTTTTTCAAAAACACTTTTTTGGGTTTTTTCTCAGTTTCTCTACATTATCTCAGCAACCGTACATACAGGATATCGAAAAACAAGCCCACCGTTGGATTCGGCATTAAAATTGCATTGACATCATATATTACTTTTCACTGAAAAAATTTGTTACGACATTTTATCTCATGATTTGAGATTTAAAAAAAAAATCTGATTGAAAAAATCTCGAAAATCTGACGTGCTGAAGAGAAATGGCGGCCAGATTCGGATTCAGCAGGATCATAGCCCGGTACAGTTTCCGCAAGATTTTTCTTTTCAATATGTTTACATACTGCGCACAGTTTTCTTTAAAAAAATCAATTTTTTATATTTGAACAGGATTTTGACAGGAATTAAGTCTGGTGGTTTTATTTTAAAAGTAAACTAAGGTACGCATCTTTTTAAATCTTATGTGTTTAAGTAGGATATTGTCCTCTACTCACACTTATTACGTGTATACTTTTTTATAATTCATGGTAAAAACGTTGAAAACTGTAAGATTTCATTCTTTTTTTGTGAGAATATTCGATTTGCTTCGGAGAGTACAAAATCAAGCACATATATTTTGTGATGCTAGTGTTTGTGCTTTATTTCACATTGACTTTTCTCTGTGGTTTCAAATGATTCAAAGAACTTTGCTTTTAATAATTTTTTTTGATACATACATGATTTATAACAAACTAAAAACAATGCCTTTCATTTGAGATGAAAATTTAATAACTGTATCTCCGAAGGACAATCTTAAAACCAATAACGTCGTCATCTCACATATATGTCAGATAACGACTACTTACGTATATATTTGTACTCTGATGATGAAATAGAATATTCTTTAGTTACATTTTTTGATCCACGTATTCACTGAAGAATTAATCAGTTTGTCCTCTACATTGGCAAAATGAGGATGTCCAATACTTTCGTTTTCACTCTGGCTGTCATCTTTAATTCCATTGGTGAATATACCAATATACTATATCTATCATTTTTATTATATTTTATATAATACATGCATAAATAAGGCCATTTCTCAGGCCTGCGGAGCGAACTTAAAGTCCCCCTTTCCGTCTCATATTCATATAATGGCCATTTGTATATTTATGTCGTCAAAAATTATGATGCCATAGTAGTGTTGCCACCGAGCGAGAATTCGTGAAGAACGAGACGGGACGAGACGTACCTGCTGTCTCGGTATTCCACGTCTCGTTTTGCCTCGTCTCGTGGCATCCTTTCTCGTTCCTCGCCTCGTTTTTTCCGAGCTAATTCTAATTAGCGTTCTTTAATGAATAGTTAAAGGCGAAATCTGATTACATATTATACTTTCTTCCATTACGGAATAATTTGATATAAAACACGACTACCTTACGCTTTTTTCGAAAATTTCACTTCACTCTAATAGTATTTTGCTTTCTTCTTAGTAATAATTTATTTTGCCAATTTCAACAAAAGAATATATGAAAGAGAAATGTAGAAAGGTAGATAGATTTTCAAGTCATTTGTAGTTTAAAGAATTTAACACATTTTAAATTATACAAAATCTATGTGAAATCTTAATATTTATGTCAAATCTTTTGAAATCTTAATGAAATTTTTTGAAATATTTTTAAAAGTTTAAGAATTCTTTGAAATACTTGTGAAATCTTTTGTAATAATTTTAAATAATTACAATAATTGAAATGTTTGTGAAATTCTTAAATATTTGGAGATGTTTGTGAATACGTTGAAATATGTTAAATTAAACAAAAACTATGTGAAATCTTAAAATTTTTGTCAGGCCAGGAACCATAAAAAGTGGCAAAAATTCGATTTTACGTCTAATTCATCTAAAACTTGGTATACAAGGGTTCTTGGGGACGCTAAATTCAAATTCGATGTCAAAAATTACAAATTCAAAATGGCGGATCCAATATGGCGGACGGGTATTTCAAAAAATTATTGAATCTTCTTTAAACGTGGTATCTAGGGGTTTTCGAGGGCGCTGATTCCGAATCTAACATCACGATTTCAAAAAACAAAATGGCTGATCCGATATGGCGGACGAATATTAAAAAATATTATTGAATCTGCTTGAAACGCGGTATCTAGGGGGTTTCAAGGGCGCTGATTCCGAATCTGGCCTCAGAATTTCAAAAAACAAAATGGCGGTTTCAATATGGCGGACGAGTATTTCAAAACATTATATATCGGATCGGCCATTTTGTTTTGTGGAATTCTGACGTCAGATTTGGAATCAGCGCCCTCGAAAACCCCAAGATACCACGTTTCGTATAAATTTAATAAATTTTTAAAATACTCTTCCGCCATTTCGTTTTTTAGAATTATGACGTCAAAATCGAAATCAGCACCCTCAGAAACCATACATAGATGTCATTCTTAAATTTTTCACTAATTTGTGCTATCTCTCGTCGTTTTGATCTATCCGAAATTTCAGCAAATTCAACACTTGGGTGTCCGCGTTTTAGAGGCTTAGGGTCAAGAGTTTCCAATCTCAATTCAGGAACGGGAAAATTCGAATTCAGCTAATCTGCATTATATGCTTCAAATCTGTCTTTAATCCTACGGGAGGCTTTGTATTTATTTTTTATCTTTGTAACAGAAACTAGAGTTGAAACAGAAACTCTCAAACGTTCCAAGTCTTCAGTTTTTACTTTTTGTCTTTCAATATTCAATTTATCCAAGATATACTGAACACCAGTCTCTCTTCCTTCATCATTTGGAATTTTTTCCAATGCCTCACATTTCGTGAATGTTGTCATATTTAATGAATCAATAAATTAATTAATATTCATTTATCAGTAAATTGAAATGAGGCGATAATCTAGCATCTTTTGAAGAGAAAAACAAGATGAATCTATCCATTCGAATCTCGTTTAATATATATTTCAGAAAAGACACTGCAAAAATCCACTGCTAGTCAAAGAGACGAAATTCCAAATATATATTATACACTGGAGTCCTGCGAGAGAGGGAGAGGCGCTTGCAAGGTCAGCGGAGTTGTGATGTTTACGGTTCGGCACTATAAGAAACCACAAGCATGAATGAGAAGAAGCACGGTTCGGAAAGTCGCGAGATAGTGTGAAGGCCATTGAGGGTACCCCCTAAACGGCCAGTATAGCGGGACTCCAGTGTATGTGATAACTTGCAGCGTCACGTGCTGTTACGCGTGGACGGCTTCATGCGTGAGCGCCCAGTTATTCGCTGTTTCTTCAGCAGGATATGAATTCGAGCAAAAGTGAGCACCCCTGTGTCAAAGCAAACATATCAACGACCCCACTGGCACCTTACTTTTTTGGATATGAAGGGGAATGCCGGGGAATGAAGTTTCGTCAGCAGACGTTGCGGGGAAAAATCGAATATTTTGTGAATAAAACATGTGAATTTAAAAGTTTTAGACGAGTGTTGTAGTTTCTTCGCCATTTCCTACATTTACTGATCCAAACTCAAATAAAAAAAAAATAAAAAACCGATTGCTTTTCGCTAAATGTCATAAAATTGTATCCCTTCTTCGTAGGCACCAAGTATCGAAAATCAAGTTTCATTTTTTAACTTTGACTATTTCTCAACTAAAAACGCAGGGTATCTGATTGATAAGAAACTCCAAATACAGATACTTCAAGGTGTCTGAAAGTCGAAAATATATTCAATTGACTCAAGTTCAAACCTTGACTTTTGGCCAAAATGGTGCGATCCTGGCCCACTGTGGGTTGGGCGAAGTCGAAATGAAATAAAATTATTTTTGTTTGCCGTTTCGTCAACATCATGATTGTTAAATATGTTTCCTAATCTGCATAATATGAATAATTCTCACAATTTTTTCAATTTTGTTTTTTGAGTGTCTGGAAAAAAATTAATTTTTCTATAAGCTACTGAAAATGATAAAAAAGTGTAGAAGCTCTGCACCTAATTTTGTTCAGCATAGAAAATCTTTCTCATGTTTAAAATGTACTTCTGAAAAATTTCAGAATATCAGATAATAGAAAATGTCGATTCGATGAATTTTTTCAATTAAATCGACTTTCTTAATTTTCTGGCTTTTTCAATATCTTGGAAGTACATTTTGAACATAAGAAAGTTTTTATATGCTACAAAAATTATTCATAAATTTTGGAGCTGCTATATTTTTTTCATTTTCAGGACACAATAAGATATTAAATTTTTCATATACGAACTTGAATAACTTTTCTAAAAGAACTGTAAAAATTGGGCATATTATGCAGATTAAGAAACAGTAGTAACATTCACGATATATTTTCACAACTCTGCGATTAAAAAACTTATTTATTTAGTTATGAATCAGCCAAACCATAAGATATACACTTCATGAGGGACCCGAAACTTTCCAGTGCTAAGCCATTTCCAAATTATAACATTCTTTACATACATAAATATACAAACATGAACATTCTAATATTAATATATTTTTGACAAAGAGAATTGCTATACCTTCAGCACCGTGATCTCCATTTCAATCAACTATACATACGTTGGGCGTCAGACCTTTCTTGGGTCAAAAACAACTAAATCACGATAATTAAACAAAGTATCAAAAAGTGAATCGAACACTAAAGGTTTAACCTCCAAATTCTAGACTCGACAAACAAACGACATTATTGAGATTACGATGTACCTGAATTAGAACTCACTTCAATCCAAACTAGCTCAGATTCCAAGAGGGAATATTAAGCAGAAGGCGTGGTTTCGTATAGATAAGGGTTTCTTACTCATGAATAATCATACAGCGAATCGTTATATCAATTAACCAAGTTTTCATTCATTTTAATAGATTAATACGATTGGCGGAACAAAGATCTATCAAAAATTACAAAATTGACGCTTTCTTGTACCAACAATTTTAGTCTGACATCTTCAAAAATACTTTTCGAATTTTATAGCAAAATAAAACAGAATTCCGTTGAGAACGTTTACAATTTCATCCTTTGAAACACAAAGTGAATTGACTTTAACAATTAACGAAATACCGGTCCGATACTCCATGATTTCGCGGAATTTAAAAATTAAACCCTATCTTAATTTATTATAATAAATTTTTCGTAAGAAGGGAGCGTGGGAAACAACTAGTTATTATTCAAGGGCACTAGGGGTTAGTTAACAATTATTTACAAATATTGGGTTGTGGGGCAAACAACTGCATTTTTGGTAAATGAAAACATATCTCAGATTAAGGGGCACATCTCACTAAAAGGGTTGTGTTATTAGTTTCATTTTAGGGAACAAATGTCTCGTGGCCTCATTACCAGGTGACAAACCTAACTTCAAAATCATTAATGGGAGCTTTCTGGGCAAAAAATTAAATGTGTGGGCTTTCTTGGCCAACTTAAATTAAACAAGGTTTATCTAGGGCCTTCTTGGCCAACTAAATAAGAACAAATTGAAATATACGGACTTTCAAAACCAACTACAAAAAAAGACACATTACAAATGCTTATTCGACAAAAGTAAAGGCTGAGATGTTTCACAGGACCTCTGAGAGCGTCCGGAACGACCTGGCAGGGATCCTCGATGGAGTGACGAAAAAGTATATATATCGGCAAAACTCGGTGGCTACGACGGTAATGAGACAAGAGCCGACAGACAAAAGAAGGCAAACAAGAGAAGAATGAGCACTAACTCGCTCGAAAATTTATAACCTATGCCAAGCTACGTCACATCCCCCTTGCTCAACTCTAATTGGTCGAAATTCTGCCACTTCCGCAAGGTCGTGTGAACAAAAGTAGAACTAAAACAATATCGTACTATGTGAAGCGATACAGACATTTTTATTTTTAATATTCTAATCTGCGTTATTGCTAGCCTTAACCTAATAAATTTAAACTACTGTTTTTACTCTCCGAAAACATCCTACGAGCATTTCCTAAGTAACACGCTCGTTTATAACAATTAAAAATCTTGCACCGTCGTTATAAATTGGGAGTATTGACGATATGGGCCTGAGCTGTAGGATTACCAAGCGTATAGCTGGCGTGGTTTTCTTATTCGAATCGCCCCTAATGAAGATGAAGTGGATGTCGTGTGACGAGAAATCCTGAAGATTTGCGGAACAATCCAGGTTTTGTAGAAAATCCAGGTGATTTCCAGTCCATGTCTACAAGCGATTCTTAGTTGAGATTTGTAGATGTTAGGATGGCAGCAGCGGCTTATCGTGGAACTCGCGGGAGAATTTAAATGGTAGAATCAAGGTTTTGGATGGAGTGGCGAGTTGCTTGAGTCTTTTCAGCGTCCCGATGATTTTGAACCTTCTGCGATGTCCCACGATGATGATGTTGACTCCGAAAAAGGGTTTACACGTAGAAAAAATTAAAATTTCGAAACGAATCAGCGATAAGAATTTAAATTATAAACTAAATCGAAACGAATCATGGAGTATCGTGTAGCCCCAGTAGTGTGCCAGATATTATAATTCATAACTTGTCGAATTATCTTTCACTTAAATATTATCAAAAAGTATGTATTGTGAGTTGCAAATTGCAATATCACAATATTCAAATATACATACATGAATATACAAACATACATACATGGATTTCGTAGGGGTGAATCATAAAATCGATTGTGTGCTGATCATATGAGTTTATATGAGTCGTATTACTGACTTATTTATTACTTATTATACACTCAAATTTCATTAAATTAAAAAGTTATGTAGTAGTCAAAGTTATTCAAGTAGGTACGCACTTTCTACTTTATATATGTCCCGACAAATATATTCTATTTACCAAACGTAGACTTTAGTCACCACAATATTTTAAAATTCTACATTAAAATGTGAAAAATTAAATTAGTTCTAAATTCCTTAAACCCGAAAAAAACTTAATAATATACCCATCTTTTTAACTTTCTCTTTCATACATTCTATTGTTACAATTGGAATAATAAATTTGTAATAAGAAGAAAATAACATACAAACAGAGTGAAGCTAAATCTTATAAAAATCGTAACATATTTGTATTTGATATAAAATTAATCTGTAATGGACAAACAAGTATAATATGTGATCAGATTGGGACTTTAACTATTCATTTAAGAACAAAGAGATCGTTTTCAACCATTGAAGATGCAGTTTCGGCCAGGAAGCAGAACATAAAGAAATTAATTTTTTGATTTTTGTCCAAACAGTTGGTCTTACGAACAAAGAGTTGAATTTGCAATCCAGGGGCCTATTTCATAAAAATTACAAGTTCACAAGTTACAAGTTACTATATTACTAGCTTGTAATTACAAGTTCTTGTATTTTGTGTTTCACAAGACTTTTCCGTCCACTTGTAATTACAAGTAATATCTCCTACAATTTACAAGCGCTTTTAAAAGTGCACGCAGACGCACTTGACGTATCATGGCAGCTCACCTCCTAGGGTGACTGCGTATTGCATGCAGGATTCCCATTAATAACTTTTAAAAGATAAATGAGAAAAATAATTTAATTTCATGCTGTCATTAAAAAAAAAATCAATTTCATATATATTGTAAAAGTTGATGCAAGGAGCATATCGATACTTTCCGGTGGTAGTTAATAAAATATTTTAAAGTAAACTATTATGACATTAATAGAAGTTTATGTAAAAATTCTATATTTCAATTACGCTAGTAGTAAGCTCTTTTTTACTTTGTCCTTTCGGCGTGACACTCAAATTACAAACAATTAATATACAGATCACGTGCAACGTTTTCTAGACTTTCCTAACCTCAAATATGTACACGCCTTTTAACGAATATTATGCTTCATCAACTTAAGTGTAACCGATAATTATATCTACACTCCAATAAGTGGTTCTTTAATTAATCCATGAATCAATTTCAACGGACGGAACGAACGATTTTGTGAAACGCACACTATTAATACAAGCAAAAAGTTACTAGACTTGTACGTGTAAATTGTAACTTGTAGTTTTTATGAAATAGGCCCCAGGGAGCAAAATTTTCAAAAAATTATTGATTGTTTCAACAAAATGGTTGAATTTTTGAAAACAGAAGAAGTTATTTTCAAATGAGATTCAGTTTTTAAATACGGTTCTGTGAAATCATAATAATTTACTAAACCAAAATGTTACTGAAATTATCTGGAAGCCTTTACTTATGATTTTAAAATATCTTACACAAAAAACGATAGTAAAGTATCAAGCTCTTTTTGAAGTTTGTTTAACAAGATTAATAAATCCTTAATTTCTTTTCGCAGATTCGAGTTCGCAGTCAAGCAGAGATTGCTGTGACCCTCCCCGCCCGGTGCACTGTCGCTCTTCTTCTTCTTGTCGTATACTTCAGGCTCCTGAGGAGCATCCAGTTCGTACCAGGGAGAGATCGCCTCCTGGTAGATCTCCTTCCCCTAAAGTACTTGGATACGCACTTGGACAACTTGGATTCATTCGTCTCATTCCCCGCACAAATCAAAATCTACGATTCGAATTTCGAAGATACATTTTTCCTGCTGGTTATCCAATTAGATTGCGAACAGAAAAAAAAACCTATATTCCCGTGCCAAACCAAGAACATATTGTACTATCAGCATTCAATGGTGACATTTTTGCAATATTAGAGTATAGCGGGATTCTTCGTGGAATATATACGACACATAAAAGTAAATCAAGAATTAAAGTGAATATGGTAAGCGGCGCAGTTGATAATTTGACCGAAGACGAAATTCGAGATATTCCAGTAGGCAAAAGTCACCCAATCTTCCCCGAAAGTTTTGTTAGAGCTTCAGCAAATAGCGATTCACTACAGCCCAAATGGAATCATAATAGCGAACGTAACCCTGGTTCATCTCCTTCTTACAGACAACACTCACCTGACAGGACTGCTCCTCAGGAGCCTCCTCTTCATGCCGAAACTAGGCCGCCTCCTGGGTGGCCGCCTTCACCTAAAGTACTTGGATCTGCATTTGGACAACTTGGATTCATTCGGCTCATTCCACACACAAATCAGAATCTACGCTTCGAATTTCGAAGATACGTTTTCCCAGCTGGTTATCCAATTAGATTGCGAACAGAAAAAAAGACCTATATTCCCGTGCCAGCTCAAGAATATATTGTTTTATCAGTATCCAATGGTGACATTTTTGCAATATTAGAGCATAACGGGGTTCTCCGTGGAATATATTCGAACAAAAGGGCTCGTATGAGAATAAAAATAAATATGACAAGCGGCGAAATTTATAAGTTGACCTCAGATGAAATGCGATATTGTCCAGTTGGCACGCGTCACTCAATCTTCCCCCAAAGTTTTAATAAAGCTTTAGCAAATAACGATTCACTACAGTTCAAATGGAATTCTAATACCGAACGTAACCCTGGTTTTTGTTCTTCTGACAGACAAGTTTCATCTGACCCGACTTCTCCTCAGAAGCCTCCTTTTCATGCTGAAGTCAAGTCGCCTCCTGGGTGGCCGCCTTCACCTATAGTACTTGGATGTGGACTTGGACAACTTGGATACATTCGGCTTATTCCCCGCACAAATCAGAACCTACGATTCGAATTTCGAAGATACGTTTTTCATGCTGATAAACCAATTAAGTTGCGAACCGGACGGAGCTATATTCCCGTACAAAGTCAAGAACATATTGTATTATCAGCACCCAATGGTGACATTTTTGCAATATTAGAATGTAGCGGAATTCTTCGTGCAATATGTACGACAAATGCAGGTAAATCGAGAGTTAAAGTCAATATGATGAGCGGCGCACTTAATATTTTGACCTCCGATGAAATCCGAGATTGTCCAGTAGGCAAAAATTATCCAATCTTCCCCCAAAGTTTTATTAAAGCTTCAGCAAATTCCGATTCACTACAAAGTAAATGGAATCATCATAGCGAACACAACCCGGGTTCTTCTTCTCATGGTAGACAACATTCACCTGACCGGACATCACCTCAGGAGCCTCCTGTTCATGCCAGCTTCAGGTTCTCTCCGGGAAGGCCTCTTTCTGTTCAAGTTCTTGGATGTGCAATAGAACAACTTGGCTATGTTCGGCTTATTCCTTGCACAAACAAGAACAAGCGATTTGAATTACGAAGATACGTTTTTCTTGTCCATGTACCAATCCGAAGGCGAATAGATAATACGAACTATGCGCTTGGAAATAACCAAGAATACGTTGTACTATCAACATCAAGTGGTGACGTTTTTGCAATATTGGATTATAGTGGGACTCTCCATGGAATATATAGGGAAGATGAATATAATTCGCGAATAAAAATAAATATAATAACCGGCGCAGTTGATAATTTGACAGCAGATGAAATAAGGTGTTGTCCAGTAGGCAAAAATCATCCAATCTTCCCAAAAAGTTTTAATAAAGCTTTCGAAAACTACGATTCACTAGAGTCCGAATGGAATCCCGATGGCAAATGCTATCATGGTTCTTCTTCTTGTGCCAGAAAAAACGCACCTGCCCGGACTTCTCCCGAGCCAAATCAGAACCGGTAATACTAGTTTCGAAGATACTATTCTCCCGTCGATAAAGAAATTCGATTCTTTGCAGGAAATTGTAAATTTGTATCACGCCAAACCAAGAATATATTCTGTAATCAACATCAAATCGTGACCAGTGTACAATATTGGAGTATACTGGGATTCTT
>CAKNWT010334303.1:0-11459 GCA_932066315.1 Andricus coriarius
TTAAGCTTATACACCTGGTAGGATCCTGAGTTTGTGGATATGAATGTTCTTAGATATATTGCATTAGCAAGACCTATACATACCTAGGAGTGCCTCAGAGCAGTATTCAGGACATAACATCAGTAAGGGTGTCTGTCCGAAGCCGATACAAGTGTACTTTGCGACAGCTTTGGTCTTCTAATCTGTCGACGTTGAGCAATGTATGTGCCACTAACATATTTTTCTTCCAGTTTCTACTTTACTTATTTGGAGTGGTTCCATGAGCGAGGCACGAGCTTGCCACCCTTAATATCGCCACGCATAAGATCATACCTATGCAGAAGAGCTTGCATATCACTTCCTCTGTTCTGTGCTTATACATCCCACGCCGTCAAGGCTGGCGCGGACTTCTGAATCTCCAGTGTCTTCATAACCGAATACGTTCTTGCACAGCTTACAACGCTGTAAATGGAAGAGAGCCTCTTCTAAAAATGGTCAGGAAATACGAGATGACTGGGAAATTATTGTATTTGTAATGGAGCTCTCAAAGGTACTCAATTAACTTAATTAAATTAAATCATTTAAATTAACTCGGAGTAATTGATTCAGGTAGAGTCGTCTCATTTTCGCGTGACTGGCCGGTTTCCCTTCCACTGTATTATATCCTGACAGCATTTTGCGTCAAGAAGTTCCCAGCGATTGGTGCAGAACGCGCCATGCACACACTAAGAAGCTAGAACACATACTACTCCGGTATCCTTATCACACGGTAACTACATATCTCTGCAGTTCTAATGCGTCGCCAAGAGTGCTTTACTACCATCTTTATCGCTCTTACGGTGTCGGCCAAGATCCTTCCCTGCCAAAAGCTCTCGCAGCTTTTGGCACGCTCCAAGGGAGATAGCGTCAATTGTCCAAAACGTAAGGTGACAAATTTTCTAGAACAACGATTTTTGGACAGCAGTCTCCATTGCACACTCGACACCTGACACCGTTCTTTAGGACTTCGAGGAAAGAGCTATATTGACGATCGAATTCTTGGCTCCGGCCGACTACACACGAGGGATTCACCTGCCTGTCGTTGTAATTTCTTCGTGCCCTGTAGCCATTTATCTCACGGATGTGATACGTGGCAATACGTATGATTTACCATAGTGAGGTTAAGTGGACATAGGAAGACGCGCACAAGGAGCACTTATGGTGGCAAATCACTGTGGCAATATTTCAAGCTACCAAACGATTAATTATTTCCTAGCTTTACAATTCCGCCAAAGTGATTGCCGAAATAAAAAATACGTACCTTTAAGCTTGGCACATATTGTACCTTCGTAAAATCTATGATATTTAAACATTTTAGTATTTCTAGTTATGTGTCGATAAACCACCAAAATTATTTGACTAAAATGAGACGACTCTAGAAGCGCGTCAGTACAATAGAAGGCGAAAACGAGAGTAACAGTTTCCCACGCAACTTTGATCCCTTCGGCAGATTCACTTGTTCCTCTCGAGCCAGGGCTGGGCAATGAGAGCACGCCTTTTGTGCTATACCCACGAATGATCCAAACATGGACTTGTTGGCGAGCCAGTTCCAAGATGGCTACTGGATTTTACGTCATCTGTCCTAACGGCTGAATAGAGATGTTTTAGCACCCCCGATGCTACCGGCGATGCACGTTGATAGTCTGCCTTTAAGTCCATAGGCTAGAAAATGATAGTACTATGCTGGGTCCGCTTCTTTCCTTTTCATGAATCCGCCTTCATGTCGTTGTATCGAAAAAGGACAGCGTCGACCGTCAGTCTCACTCCTCTCGCTGTGGTGAACCCGCCCCGACCTCCACCAGTAAGACAAGGATACAGTGGTCGCACTCTTTCTTGTGGTGGGTGTCTCATTGTATCATGGCGGCTGGGTTTTCAGATATGTCGTGGTTGGTGACGTCATACTGGCGACCCCGCATCTTTAAGGCCTTGATGTTTACGTTATACGTGAAGCACGGGTGTTGATGATTGTCGACATTCGACTTTCTCTCGCAGGTGCTGACATAATAAAAAAGGACTCAAAGAGTAAATAAAAATAGATATAAGAAACAAGCGTACTATTTGTGGAATTGGACTCTCGTTCTTCGGGCCAAATTTTTACTGAGAAAATAAGTTATTTATCTCGCGTTTTTAAGGATCTCGGAACCGGTAAGGATTGTTTAGTGACATGTGAAAAAAACCTTATAACAATTCCCCCAACCTTTGTCGGGGACTACAGGTCACCTATAATTCCGGTAAGCCAACTCTCTGTCCGTTTATGCGACAGGTAGCTCCCGAAAATTAGAAAAGTATTAAAAAGGTCCTTCCAGTTATTTTACAATCCTCACGGTGCTCTCTTATGGTAGTATTTTCAAACAATCACAACTCACAAAATAATTTAAACTAATGAACTATTTTACGGTAACATATTTAAAACTTAAAAAGAAACGATAGGTCTACTTTTCGATAATGTTCTTCCCAAAAAAGTTTTGAAATCAATTTGAAACTTATAAACAGAATCTCATGGAGTTTCCTTACGCGATACGAGGGGCATCCTTAAATATCTGTGTCCCACTTATTTCCTTAGTCCGAGTGCAGATAAGTAGATTGCCGCTATTTTCTGACTGTGCCTCCAAGATGATATTTTTGCTAATTCCATGGGATGGCGGGGTACGTAACAATAACCAAAAGAGATGTAAAGGGCAGCAGGAATCGATTTTCTGGGTTAGTTCTCCGGACAATGTCAGCCGTTGTTGAAGGTTCATTGGGATCCTTAAATATAATTCAACCTCTCCTGATCAAACGGGATACGCGTGGATTCAGCCTGAGAAGTATTGTCCTGAAAGTCAATATTAAAAATCGTTTGAATTTGAATTTTAAAGACCGATACTTGTAGAGACTTTCAAGGCTGTTTTTTTATCTTGGAAATATTTGTAGGTTTTGCAGTTTTTGAAGTAATTAATAAAAACTAGGTTCTGAGAAACAAAAAATTGTATTTTTTTCACTTCAACTCGCGCTAACTTAGCCAAAACTAACAACCTTCAAGCTCTTAGTTTATCGATCCAATTTTAAGCAACAGAAAAACTCCAATGAGGAAATTGTTGACTAAGATCTGAAAAAGTTTTCCGGAAAGTTTAGACTTAATCGGATTAATGGTTAAAAAATTATGAAAGTTTTAAATTCCAAGCGAAAATATTGACACCGCCCTATGGACGTGCCTCCTCCGCTACGACTGTGTTGCAGCGGACGACATGAAGTACAAATCGCAGGACTATCAATTGTTTCAGTACAATACTTCTTAAGCTAAATCTACGGGTATCCTCTTCTGATCGGGAGAGGTTCAATCGTCCTCGGAGGTGGTTTAGGAATTACAGAACGAAAGAAAACTTAACGAGGTGGGGAAAAACATATTGGTGAAGATTGAAGATCTAGGTAGTTCTTGCCCAAGGATTGAGGATGTTCGCAGTTAGAAGTAGTTTAGGAACAATTTGTTCTACAAATCTTAAAACCTTTTCTAAGGGAAGTTCCTGCCATGGACTGCCATTGTACGCAGGTCGTGCGAGGTCATACCTCGGAACGTCAGTGGAATTCTCAAGACTCTGTTCAGAAGGATTGGTAGTTCACAATCAGTCCTTGTTTCTGGGGCATAATAACTAATTGAGGAATCTGAAAGGTTGAAGATTACTCTGGAAAAGATTGAGTATCCAAGATCAGTTCGAGTGGTCGATACAGGTTCTCAATACACGGGGTGGTATTTCCCGAGTTCTTTCATGAAGTTAAAAAAAACTCGGTGAAATTAGTCCGGATGGTTACGTCCCTTTTTACGATCTGAAGAAATTTCTACATATATCCGAGGAGGAACGTTGTGTTGCGCTTAAAAAGAGGGTGGAGAGAAAATAGTACAGAAGCAACTACATTTCTAACAGAGGTACGAAAGAAAGTAAGGAGAAAATATCATAGAAAGGAACTCCATTCCTATAGGAGGAAAAAAAAGAGTAGATAACATAGTACAAGAAAATAACTCCGTTTCTACCAAAACAACGAGAGCGAGTGGAGGAAAATAATATATCAAAAAACTCCCTTCCTACCCGGATAGCACAAACATTTCCTTGAACATTCCTGGAACATTCCAATGTAAGGTTCGGAAAATTCCGAAAAATGGCCCAGGAAGGTTCCGGGAAGTAGGTAAATGTCCGCATATCCGGGAAGATTCCCAAAGAAGGTTCCCGGAATGTTCGTTAAAAATATTCCAAAAAAATGTTCTAGGAAGGTTCCCGAAAGTAGGTCAATATCCACGCATCAAGGAATGTGCCCAAGGAGGGTTTCGGGAATCTTCTTAAAAAAATTTCGCATGATAATAATTATTTGTATATAATGCGAAAATCTGTCACGAACATTCCGCGAAGGTTCCTGGCAGTAGGTAATTGTCCGTGCATCTAGGATTGTTCACAAGGAAGGTTCCGGGAATGTTGGTGGAATGTTCGTGGAAAATGTTCGTATTATATAAATTGCATTAATTTAATTAATTAAATTCCTTACGAGCACTCGAGGAACCTTCCTTGGGAATCTTCCTGGATATGCGGACATTTACCTACTTCCGGGAACTTTCCTGGGACATTTTTCGGAATTCCCCGAACCTTATATTGGAATGTTCAGGGAAACTTTTGTGCTATCCGGGTTCGTCAGAAACGCTAGAGTAAAGACTAAGAAAATGAAAATCCGGTATTCAGTTCACAACTAATTCATAATAATTTCCAGAAATTATAACTTATAAATGTGTTCTTATTTGGATAAGAATATTTAACTAAAATATCGAGTACACCGAATGGTTACCATTTTGCTGAATTCTTACCAGGAACAGATGCGTATTTTGATTGTCCCGTTGACAATAACTGTCAAAAACTGAGATCTCTTTTGCTTTTACACTGCTTTCATAAGCAAGTGTAAAACATTTAACTAACTTTCATCGGTCATAATTATGAGCTTAGTTCACACACTTAGGAATTCGATTTATTTGAATTGAAAAAAAATATTAATAATATTACACTTGTAACTTAAAAATATAGGAACTTAAGAACTTCAAAATGACCTAAAACTTTAGCAATAATTAATACGATAGTAGTTGATGCTTTTGAAGGTATAACAGAACATTTAAAAAGTAATAAATTCTTGTATAACAATCCTGGGAGCATGCTATCTTCAAAACAACAATTCCATCTACACTAAACTATCTGGTTTGTGCTAGTGATTCGAGGTCGACGCTTGTAGCGATTGCGGAGAGCCACTGGAGACCTTTCCTGTCATGGAAGGATGATATCCTTGCGTAGTTTGCCTCGTATACAACGATCTGGTATTTGGATAGCGAGATCCTGTGGAGTCCTTTCGAGCCTGAGAAGAGATATTACCTTACGAGGTCTGCTTCGTTTTCGACGTGGTGCTTCTTATATGTTCGACAAGATACGCTTAATTACGGATTTGGTTGTAGACCTGACCCTGCATGCATCGGTAGAGACTGGGTCAGCTAGTTGTGATAACACGACCCTGATATTCGAACCTGCAACTGGAACAACTGGTCGTGCGGATTCATCCAATCATATTAATTCTTGCGTTTTCGTTAAAAGCATTGCTAAAGCATGTAAATCAATCACGACTGAACAGAGGAAGTTGAAGACTGATTGTTTCTACTGTTGGTTATTCCACTTATAATTTATCTAAGTATATTTTAAATATTCTAAAACCTGTTTCAGTTAACACCTGTTCGTTTGTTAAAAGTAGTTGGGAACTTAAAGATGTTTTAAAAAACATTATTGTACCAAAAAGTCATTCAATAGTTTCTTTAGATGTAGTGTCCATGTTTGATAGCATTCCACTAGATCTTGCTTTAGATTGCATTGAAGAAAAACTTATTTTAAATCATAACTTAACAAAAATAACAAAAAATAAATTATTAATTGCTACCAGAACAGTTTTCAATGGTATTGTTTTCTCCTTTAATAATAAATTGTATCAACAAATTTCGAGTTGCCCTATTTGGTTCATCTTTATCACCAGTTGTTTTTGATTTAGTTTTACAAGATGTTGAAAAAAGAGCTCTAAATTTATTAGATTTCACACCTATTTTATACAAAAGGTATGTAGATATGACATTTTAGCCATTGTTCCTACTGACAAGATTGAAGCTTTTTTAAATGTATTTAATAGCATTGAAGATTGTATAAAATTTACTCATGAACATGAGATTATAGTATATTATGCGCCAAGGTGCATAATGAGGGTCTTTACGCGACGAGCGGCAACGCTCGCAGAACGATCGCAGCCGAGGCGAGATAAGTCCTGAGAGCATTGTAAGCGAGTCGCGTGAAGACACGAATTGTGCGCATTGGTGCATATACTGTTTTATTTGACGAAGGTGCATTTACAAGTTTTGTTGCGACAGCGTATAGTATCGTAATGTTGACATTACGATACAGCGGAGTGTAATGTGAAGAGTGATCGTCCGCTGTATCGTAATGTACAGCATTACGATACTCTACGCTGTAGCATAAAAACGCGTTTATGCACCGGAGTCACATAAATAACGTTATTAACTATCTTAATATACAAATCATTAAAACTCAAAATGGTGGTTTACTAACCAACTTGTATAAAAGACCTTTTTGGTCTGGCAGATATCTAAACTATAATTCTCATAATTTATTTGGTCATAAAATTGGTGTATTTAAAGGTTTAGTAGACAGATGTGTTAAATTAAGTGATTTACAATTTAGAAAAGAAAATTTAAATGAATTAAAAACGACCTTAGTACATAATAACTATCCGCTTGATTTTGTTAATGACATTATTACAGAACGCATTCATGAGATTTACAATAATAGTAGTACAATAAAGAAAATTAATAAATGGAATGACACTGTTAATAAATTAAAATTAAGTGTTACTTTGCCTTACATTCAGGGTTTATCTAAACGGTTAAGGAGTTCACTTAAATAGTTGAATATTAGTGTTTATTTCAAAAACACAAATACTCTTGATTATTACTTATTGAAAAAGAAAGATAGTGATTCCATTAAAAATTGATCTGACGTTATTTATCTGATCAAATGTAAATGTTGCAATAAAGTCTATATAGGTGAAACTGGCCGGAGATTAAAAACTAGAATTGCTGAACACAAAAGAGATTGTGAAGTGGAGAATTTTAACACAGGTTTGTCACAACATTCATGGAAATTTAGTCATTATTTTGATTTTTGTTTTAAAAATATTAAAATATTAGCTACTGAAAAAGCACTTATCAACGACGTATCATTGAGTCCATTTTTATAAACCAATTTCGCAATATTTCTGTTAACTTACTTACTCATCTTTGTAAACGCTCATTACGTATACTGTCTTGTTGAATCTCCATATTGTCAATTCTTCTTTCGTCCTTCCTAAACATTATAAAGATCTCTTTTCTATATGTTTAAAATGTAGTTTTTAAAGTGAGTGAAGTCTCTTCAATTTTTTGAGACTCCTATAAACAATTTTTATTTTTTTTAAATTTTTGACTTAAATTTTTGACTTGAATTTTTTCAAAAGTGACATCGGTTTTCTATGTTTCCTTTTCGATGTTTGTTTTACTCTTCGAAATTAATCTTATCTCAGGTACAAATTTATATTAATTATTCTTTTTTTTCTGTTTAATATTGCTAACTTGAAGTATTACTGTATTTAGGTTTAAAAACCCTTTAAAAAAGGTACGCAATTGTACCGAAACGTACGTAAAGGATGGAGAAAGGAGTTTTTAATTAATAAATTTAGAGTTGGAAATATGTTTTTGTCTCATTTTTT
Source organism: Andricus coriarius (assembly GCA_932066315.1). NCBI lineage: Eukaryota > Metazoa > Arthropoda > Insecta > Hymenoptera > Cynipidae > Andricus > Andricus coriarius. Next base: position 7,825 of record CAKNWT010334303.1, read on the forward strand.
ATCTAATTTTTATGTGGACCGTGAGACATAAAAAAACACAATTTAAAATTCTTAAATATCGTCGGTCGAAGAAAATTATTGATTTGCTTATCAAATCATTACAAGAACAGAGGGATGCCTTCAGTTCAAACGGCCGTGAATTTAGATCATAGTTACGTGATCTGGGACAAAGAGCATAGCTTTCCAAAGGTACTTGCCCACATCAAAAGAATACGGTTTCCGAGTACTTTTGGCCAGCGAATAAGGGGGAATTTTTATTAGGACCTTAGAACGAACTTGCATTCCGGCTTTGCTATTCTGGTATCAAAGATGAAAACCGCATTGGGTTTTACTGGACACTGAAAATATTTCGCATATAACCGGATAAAAAAACCAGATAGAAAAAAATGTATAAATGTCGGACACAAAAACCTTATAAGTATCCGGATAAAATCCGATGAAAACCATATAGGGCTTCACTGGACACTAAAAGTATTTCGTATACAACTAAATACAAGACCAGATAGAAACTGTTGTATTCACCGACCAAGTTCGGCATAGAACCAGATTCAAAACCAGACCCAAATACCGTATAAAAATCCAGATCGATGCAAAGAAATTACGAATTCTATCCGTCTCTATCGGATCCAACCTGTTATTTTAAGCAGGGCCTAATTGCTTTATTCCCCTCTTCAGCTGTAACTGATGGACATTTCTCCTCAGATGTTATGAGGTTATCGCAGAGCTCCTTCATGTGAATGGTATTTTTGGTATTTTCCTTCTATTTGAGTGTTTTCGGGATCTTGTATACCTCTCCCCAAAAATTCTGACCTCGGTGGGCTTGGGTCGATTTTTAACAGAAGCAGGAAGATCGCTTAAGAGGCAGCTTTGACTTTTTCAGTGTGGGATGGTAGATCATCAGTTCATGAGCGAACTTTCGGGCCCCTTTAGCGAACAGCCTAGCAGATGCTATGTAGCTAATCACACACTAATCGCGGAACGCCTTCTGTCTTGCCCATCCAATCTTATTGTTCAGTTCATGGCAGCGTCGTTTGGTCTTTTGATCCACTTGTTGGTTTTATCCTTCGATTTCAATCAGCCAAATCTCTCGCCACACCATAACTTCAACAATTCATGGTCCAAACTTCGGACGCCTCTGAGATATCCTCACAAAGGAAAGGATCCATTTTAGTCAGATCTTGGAGCTAAGGAGGAATGTGGATGTTAATGCTCCACCTGGTCCTAAAATCGCTATTATCTCACAGGAGGTGCCTGCTTTTCACGGTTGGTCTAGAGTTGCTTCAAACGAGTCAATTTTTAGAATAACACAAAATGCGGCTATAAGGATGCATTGTTTGATATAATATTTTCACCACGTAATCTAAAGGCGGCTTTTTCGTGAAATGGTCTTTTTTTGTTGTAAATTGAAAATAAGCTGTATTGATATTACTGGAACACAGGGGGAGACTTGACTGCCTGCCGTGCTGACGGTTGCTTGGTTCGCGCGACCTTGCCATTGTTACAACATTCACGCCTGTTGAGAACAAAAAATTATTGAAATAATAATGAATTGTATTTTAATAGGCTGCATTAGCTTCATTAGATAATGGTGAGAAGATTAAAAAAAATCGAGTAAAAAATCGTTTAGTCATCTCTTAACAACGGAAGGGTCATCCATTGGAGATGAAGGACATGTTGTAGTGTAATATGACGACTGCATTCATGCGTGTATTCATTACCAACAATTGATTTAGTTTGGTCTTTCTCGAAAGACAAAAAAAAAATGCAAGAAAATCATAAATATTCCGCTCCAAATCAATGTTGTGATCAAAATGTTTGCACAACAAAAGATACCTTTTTATTTTCAGATTCTGCGATAAAATATGCTGGAGAAAGATTCTGCTTCAAGAATTGGAAATTGTTGAATTTACGAAAGTATAAAATAGCAAATAATTCAATATTCAAGATTTACACTTGAAACATATGAAATTCGGAGCCTTCTTGTGAGAAATTCCATTTTGAGGATTCACAATGAATAAATCTGCAATCTTACAAATTATTTATTTTTATCTCTTTTTTCTTGAATCTTTATTAGTTTCAAATGAAGCTGCTTAGCAGAAAATGAATCTTCTGTTGCTGAGGATTGAACTATTATGCTTGAATTTCGTCTTTTGTGGGTTCATTTAACTTTTTCTATGTAAAAGTTTAAAATATTATTTATTTGAAATATCTACTATTACCCTCCTCGGTGAGAATTTATTATTCGCCTTTTTGGCATGAAAATTCGTCTATTTGATTAAAATGTAACCGTTTTTGGTTGCCGGTAGTTCTTTCTTGTATAAAATTTGAAGCATTTTCTTGAGAAATCGTCTTAACTACAACCGCAAACAATTGCATTGTTAATCAATTAGTCAAATCCCCAAGAAAAAAGATGAATTTTTAAGAAGGCAGTTGAATTTTTAACTAAAGAAGATAAATTTAAATCAAAAAATTGAATTTTCAACCAAACAGTTGAATTTTTGACTTACAAACGTGAATTTTCAAGAACGTAGCTAGGTTTTTAAACAAAACAGGCGAAACTGCATCCGAAAAAAGTTGCAGTTTGAAGAAAATAATAAAATTTTAAAGAAAGTAATTACATTTTCAAGAAAATAGTAACATTTCTGAGTAAATAGTCCAATTTGGAAACTACAAAGATGAATTCTCAACCAAAAATACGACTTTTCAACTAAGAAAAATCATTTCGAACAATATTTTCAACCATAAAATTACGAATTTTGAAGAAAATTGTCAAATCTTCAAGGAATGTGATGAGTTTTTCAACTCCTAATCGAAAGAGACAAAATTTCAGTGACATGGACGAATTTTCTGCAAAACAGTTCCACTTCCAACTCGCAAATATTAATTTTCGGCCAAGAAGACGAATTTGCAACGAGTTTGCAGAAATAAATATTTTTCAGTCAAGAAAGAAAAGAAAATTCATCCAAATTATTGAACCTTTAAGGTGAAAGAGAAATTTTCCGTGAAAGTGTTGAATCTCACAAGTGCCTTAGCATATTTCTGGTACGCTGGCATGACTGTAAGGTCTTGATACCACTCCTTCTTTTCCTTCAATGGAGACTGCAGTCCGAAAATCGTAGTTCCAGAAAATTTGGCACTTCTCGTTTTGGATAATTAACTCTATCTCCCTCCGAGCGTTCGGCAGGGCAGTGTCGCGGCCAACACCATAAAAGCCCATGCATGCTCGAACGCAAACGCGAACGCGAACGCGAACGCTGAGACGATGCACTTTGGAACCCATTTTTGAGTTATACTCGTAGCTGGAACGCATTTTTGGGTTACTAGACTATTATGTGCGCGCGCAAGCGCACGCTCACTTTTATTTTCACTTTTTCTCATTTACTCAATTTTCGAATAACTATTTATTCGCTCAAATTTCGTAACCAATCAATTTCTTGCTGAAATTATATTCTCAAAGTATGTATTTAGTGAATCCATGTAACGTAGAATTTACTATTACTATTGATAATAGTAAATGGCGAGATATCATTTGAAGATTTCAACTGCACTTTATGTAATTTAATATTTAAAAAAAAGAAAACATAATGATTGTACAATGACATTTGCGGGTACTTTTACGGTCATTTTTTTAAAAT
>CAKNWT010334307.1:0-14522 GCA_932066315.1 Andricus coriarius
ATCACTTCCAAGGAGAAAGAAAAGGAGGAGAGGTATCAAGACCTTAAGAAGACTGTACCTAAAATATTCGGTACAAGCAATTGTCCTTGTGATATATATATATATATATATATATGTATATATATTCTTGTAGAAAATTAAAACCACCATAAAATAGAACAGTATACAAAAAAGTACACAACTTGTCCGAATAATAGAATAGAATAAGAATCTGATATTTTAACTCATAATTACTTGATAATTAATCGAAGAAAGAACTATGTCTATGGGCACTATGTGAGGATCCTGAATAGGGGTGTTAAAAAAAACGCCAAATCTTGCATTTTCGATTTTTTCTTTCCGTTTGGGGTAGAAGTGAATCACGAGAAATAAATAAATGGGATAATATTTAGAGGTCGCGCATAACGAATTTTTCTGTTTTTAGAGGTGATATGAAGAAGCATTCATAACCAATTCCACTTGCTCGATTCTCTGTATTACGAATCTAAATTATTTTCAGATTTTTGGGAAGCGATTCATGTAAACATTTAAAATGACTTTTTTTCGAAAATCGGCTTGTATAACATTTTTTTTAAGAACATAAAAATGATTTAAATGTTTTAGATACCTCTCAGACGCATGGTTTTTATTGTGCATCGTTTTGCATCATGATCTGCCGTTTTCGAGAAAAATTGACTTTTCTGTTCAAATAGACAAACTAGCGACGAGCAACCTCTAAATATTATTTGGTTTATTTATCCGTTCACGTGGTTCATTCTTAGCTCCTTTTAACCTTTGTATTTATGAACAAAATAATTAATTTAGAATCAGGCAACAGACGCCTTTTTTGGCTTTCTAGCAAAATATAATTGATCAAATCTTTGTTTTAATCATTTTAATATTATCGTGGATTTCAAACAGAGTTATTCATGTATGAAGTTTTTCAAAATCAAATAATGTTAAATTTTGAAAAAAAAAAAAATTTTATTGTTCCTTGTGTTTTTGTTCAAAAATTCAATTTTTTTATTTGTAGTGTCGTTTTTTACGAATAAAAGAAAAACTACGAATCAAATCAAAAAGTGATTAGGAACGAATTTGTAGATCTTTTGCGGATGCATAATTCCTGTATCTACATATTTTTTTCCATCTTGCATGGTTTGACCACAAAATAAAATTTTTTATTTTTACTAATTTTTTGTGCAATCAAAATTTAAATTTCCAATTTTTCGAAAAAATTGGAAAAGTTGTTAAGATAATATTGAAAGAGAATAATAGAAAGTAGAAATAGCCATACACTAAATTATTAATTATCAAAAAAATATGTTGTAATAAACTTAGAAAATGCTCTAACTTTTTGAATTTTTATACAAAATAACTGGCTAACAAGCTTGTTTTTTTCAGGCCTTAAGAAAATTTTCCAAAGCTCAATCCAATCTGATAATTTTATCGAAAGTTATCGTGCCTGCAGACTACCGACATACTACAGATAGGCTACAGGCACACTACAGACAGACACTTTCGAAAACATAGTTTTTTCTGACAAGGGGGTTTTAAAACTTGGAGAAGTAATAAAAACGCACAAATTCAAAATTTCCATGAAACCAATACCTTCTCATTAGGATGAGAATTTAAATAGATTATACAGGTGGAGGAATATTTTCAGAATGACCCTAAATCCTCGATACGTAGAGCAGCACAAGCAATAGATTTAAACCGAGAAACTTTGTGCGCAGAAAACATCCCAAAATAGGACAAATAGCAGTTTTGTGTAGGACTGATGCTGCAAACGTTTATTTTTTATTTTTATGCATTAATTATTTGTATTAATTAAATTACAAGTTTCTAAGTTTTTTTTTACCAGATTAAAAATGATTAAAACAATTATTCTTGTTTAGAGCAAAATATTTTACTTATCATATCATTAAAAGATATATAATAATTTTCTAGAATTAATTACACAATTTACGAATGTTGATTCTGAATGTTCAGAATGAAAGGTCTTTTGAAAGACAATTTGCCATTGAATAAAAAATTGTTATTACTTGCTCTTTGTTCTAGAAATGATGTAGAAAATTTTGTTTTCAACAAAATCGAGCGGAAAAACAACTATGCACAACGACTATGAGGTTGTCAATTCTGAGATAAAATAATGCTGAATAGTTATCGACACACATGATGTCAGAGATTTGACAAAAACTAGAATTTTCTACGCAATTGATGAAATGAAATTTCAACAAAGTAGTTAAACTTTTAAGCTTGTATTTAAATTTTCAATCAAAAACATTAGTTCACTATCAAAACAGTAGAATTTAAAACCAAACATATAAATTGAGAACAAAATTTTTAAAATGTTATCTGAGAATGATTGATTTTCAAAGAAACACGTGGATCTTCAATTAATAGAATTAATTTTTGATCAACTATTTTAACTAACTTTTCTGAAAGATTTTACTTTTGAATATGGTCACATACTTCGCGCAGTTTTCTTTAAAAAAATCAATTTTTTATGTTTAAACAGGATTTTCACTGAAGTGAAGTCAATAGTGGTTTTATTTCAAAAGTAAACTAAGGTAATAATCTTCTTAAATCTTATATGTCACAGTAGGTTATTTCATCTACTTACACTTATTACGTGTATATTTGATTTGGTTTGGAGAGTAAAAAATAAAGCAAACGTATTTTATCATGTTATTGTTTCTCCTTTATTTCACATTGACTTTTCTCCTCAGGCCAATATTGAAACTAATAACGGCGTCATCTCACATTTATGTGAGATAACGACTAGTTACGTACATATTTGTACTCTGATGACACAATAGAATATTTTTTAGTTAAATTTGTTTAAGCAATTATTCACTGAAGCATTAATCAGTTTTTCCTCTAAATTGCGAAAATGAGGATGTTCTATACTTTGGTTTTCACTCTGGCGGTTATCTTTAATTTTATTGGTGAATATGCTATTATAACATATCTATAATTTATATTATAAATTATATAATACATGCATGAATACGGCCATTTCTTAGGCCTGTGGACCGAACATAAGGTCGCCCATTCCAGCTTATAATCATATAATGGCCATTTGTACATATATGTTTTTAAAAATTATGACGTCATAGTAGTGTTGCCGCCGCGCGAGAAGTCCCGAGAAATAAGACGGGACGAGACGAGACATACCTGCTGTCTCGGTATTCCTCATCTCTTTTTGCCTCGCTAAAGCGTGATTTTGCCACTCTGACGCGCTAATGCCAATAAGCGTTCTGCAATGAATAGTTAAAGTCGAAATCTGATTACATATTATACATCTTTGACCATTACTCTATTAGTATTTTCCTTTGTTTTTATTAATCATTTATTTTGCCAGCTAGAGCAACAGAATACATGAAACAGAAATGCAGAGAGATAGGTATGTTTTCAGATTATTTGTAGTTTAAAGAATTTAACACATATTAAAATATTTGAAATGTTTGTGAAATCTTTGAAATATTTGGAAATGTTTGTGAATTCCTTGAACTCTTTTAGTGTATGCAAAATCAATGTAAAATCTTGAAATTTCTGTGAAATCTTCTGGAATCTTTTGAAATTATATCAAAATCTATGAAATCTATGTGAAATTTTTTTTAATCTTTCTAAAACTTTAAGAATTCTTTAAAATACTTGTTAAATATATTTCAAATCTTTTGTAATAATATGAAAATTTGTCAATAGTTATTTTATTATTTTAATAGTTAATATTTTGGAAGTACATTTTGAACATAAGAAAGCTTTTCTATGCTAAAAAAATTAGTCATAATTTTTGGAACTGCTACATTTTTTTCATACTTACTACACCACAAAAGGTTAAATTCTTCCTATGTGAAATTGATTAAAAATTTTGATAAACTTTTATTTCGTAGGGGTGAATTATAAAATCAATTGCGTGCTGATCATATGAGATTATATGAGTCTTATTACCAACTTATTTATTACTTATTACTTATTATACATTCGAATTTCATTTTTCATGAGACACCACAAAATTTTAAAATTCTTTGAGATATTAAAAATTAAATTGGTGTTATATTCTTTAAACTCCAAATGACTTAAAAATATACCAATCTTTTTACCTTTCTCTTTCATATATTCTATTGTTATAATATATTAATATCAATTTTCAAAAAGAACACGGAAGAACACGGCTCTGGTCGTTGATACGTGACGTGTGTTATATCGCTCCGTTATATTCGTTAAATTATGGGTGTTTTAAAGAATTTCAAGGAGCTATAAACAGACAGTGGTGTTCATATTGTTCTAGTGAACAAATAGCATTTCATTATTTTGTCGTTTTCATTCAGAAAAACGTTTTATTTTATCTTTTAACATTTGAATATCGTGCTGGTTACGTGCTGGTTACGTTACCATTATGGTTGCATGTGCGATCTCTAATGATTCTATAGCAACATGGGCGACGGGTTCTCTAGCTTGTGGAAGTTGTAGCGCAGTGTCACATTTGACTTATCTGAATTTGGCGACTATGGATATTGAGAGTATAAAAAAAATTGACAAAATGCGCTCTCCTCAACATTCGAGGTTCATGGATTACCTGTCAGACAGTCCGAGGATTTGACCTCTACTTTCTGCCAGATTGCTGCAGCTTTGGAGGTGCTTCTCGCGAAAGATGATATTTGAACAATTTACCGCTTAAGAGTCTTAAAGAGCAATGTCACCGCTCAGAACATCCCACCAATATTGGTGTTCAAACAACAACAGCAATCTACTTGCGTTAAACTTTTTGAAAACTGCAGAAAAAGCATGGAGTCATAACCAGAATCATTGGATGGATTGAGGACGTTCTTCTGTATAGGAGAGAATCGCTGACTAAAAACAATCTGCTCATTTATAGTGCTGCTCTACAACTAAGAAGAAGTAAGAAATTAAAGTACCTTTTGGCGACAGCGGGTAAGATTTTTGCCGTAAAGAGGATGGTTCGCCTAGAATTTGTTTAGCCAACATCAATGACCTTAATGCCCTCCGTTAAGACGTCTTCAGCATTTCACTGCATATGTGGCCCTCGCAGCTGGACAGATACTTGTTTTTTACACATTTTTGGCAATTTTTCTTGTATTTTTCTATTCTCTCTAATTTTACGAGTATAAATTTGCACGTTGAGGTTCCTTTTTTGAGAAACTGTAGGCTTTATTATGCATGGTTGATTATTATTTTTATATATGGATTTGTTACTAATTTAGTTAACAACGAGTCAGAATCTCTGTTTAGATTTTTTCTTCGCCTTTGTACGTTTAATTTTAGGCGATTTACAAGGGCAATCGAAAAATACTTTGAAACTAAATCTTTAATGACTTTTGTTATCTCTCTCTATAAATTATTTTTTCAGATTAGAAGTAATTTTAATTCTTATCACCCCCTATTAATTAGAATTGTTAGTATGAAGGTTGGACTGAGTTGGATACTGGTAACTTTTGTCGTTATAAATAATCCGTCCTTCCTATGCTGGGGTATTTTTTAATCTACTTACACTTATTCTTGTTATGCAACTAAGTTTATTCTTAGTTTATCATGGATTCTTCAAATATTTGCCATATGCCCAGTCTCTCTTGGTTCATATTCATGAGATCTGACATTTTTTCAGCTCATGTGCGTACCATATTATAGCAGTCTCAGAGACATGGCTAGCCTCGAATGCTTTTTTGTAGAGACAGAGAGGAGCGGAGAGGGGGTGGTGCTGCTCTGTATGTGCATGACAGCGTTAGGGAAGTCTTATTGGTAGTCAGCTGGGCCGTTAATTATCTTACTATTTTTGAACAGAACTTGAATCAGAAATTTTTACCCATGTACCTCACTTCAATAATATTATTCTTACATGTGATTTTAATACTAATTGAAATGTAAGTTGCAGTCATACTAAATATTTAACAACTATGACACATGCTGCTAGGTTATCTATTGTCCCACATAATTCCACCACATAATTCCATTTCTCGTAATCATTTTGCAGCCTATTTCGATACTTTGTGCTATGTCTAATCCGCTCGAACGTATTGTGCATTCAAAACTTACGAGTTACCTAGATACCAATAGGCTACTCGATCCGCTACAATCGGGCTTTCGGTCTATGCACAGTACATTAACAGCCTCATTGAAACGTACTTCAGACTTTAAAATCGAAAAATATCACATCAAAATTAAAAACTAAAGCAATCATTATGGGAAAATCCTCTTCCCCGTCCACTGCTACCATCCCGCAGCTTAAGATTGATGGCCTTGACATTGCCTTCGTTGATTCGGTACGTTGATTGAGTACTGCAACAGCTTAAAAGGAACAAGGAATCCTTGCCAACTTCAACTCAGATACTACTTGTTAAGAGTATTATCCTCCCGTTTTTTGATTATGGGTGTGTTATGTACGATGATATCACAGATGAACTGAATTCTAAACTCGAGCAAAAACGTAATGCCTGCATACAATTTATCTGTGATGTAGCGACATAAGAACACATTATACTATATCGTCAATGGGCGGGATTTCTTAATGTGGCTAAGAGAAGACAATTTTTTATGGGCAATCTAATTTACAATCTTTTTCATAACAAAACCCCTCAATATCTTCTAGATCTCTTAGAAAATAGAAGTGTGACTTTACCTGCTCAGTCTACGGGAGCCCGTCTTTGGAATAAGGTACCTAAATCAATTAGGAATGCTCCATCGCCTTATCACTTTGAAAAGCTATTCTTTAACTTTTTATTTAGAATTCATAATTCTACTCTCAGAATATCGCACTGATGAATTGTGTATTGTTAATTTATCTAACTTTTAGTTACGTTTTACGCCGTAGTATAGGGCTCACCAAAAGGTAGTCAGTGACTGCAAATACTGACAGTGGTAGTCGCGAGACTAGGTCAAAAAGGCCCGAGAACAGGCCCTCATAAATCTTGTCGTTCAACTGGTCCCTAATCCTTCACGGTAAATTACAGTTTGAAATGAAAAAAGTGAAATGTATTGTGAATTCAAGTAGAAATCAGCAGAACCTTCGGTTTGAACCAGGAGCCGCAACTGCTAAAAGTGGTGAGCCCTGCTGTAGTATTATAACGCCCTAATATTATAACAATTAACTCTTTGCTATTCGATCCATAATTTATATCAGTTTCTAAAGATTAAGTCTTAAGTTCTCTAATGATATCTGTTTTGCCAACCACTAGCTTCTATTAGCACATATGAATCATATTTATCATATGATATATTATTTTTATCTTTATCCATCTGTAATTTTTTTGTTTTACCTACGACATAATCGTCCATTTCAAGACGTCATAGATCAGGCTCCTGAGGAGCATCATCATCCTTCCAGGGACAGGTCGCCTCCTGGTAGACCTCCTTCTCCTAAAGTACTTGGACACACACTTGGACAACTTGGGTACATTCGGCTTATTCCCCGCACAAATCAAAATCTAGGATTCGAATTTCGAAGATATGTTTTTCCTGCTGGTTATCCAATTAGAATGCGAGCAAAACAAAATGCCATTATTACCGTGCCAAACCAAGAACATATTGTATTATCAGCATCCAATGGTGACATTTTTGCAATATTAGAGTATAGTGGGATTCTTCGTGGTATAGATATGACAAATAGTGCTAAACCGAGAATTAAAGTGAATATGATAAGCGGAACAGTTGATCATTTGACTCCAGCTGAAACACGAGATTGTCCAGTGGGCAAACGTAAACCAATCTTCCCCAAAAATTTTATTAAAATTTCAGCCAATAACGATTCACTACAGTCCGAATGGAATCCTAAGAGTGAACGTAACCCTAGTTCTTCTGCTTCTGACAGAAAATATTTACCTGACGGGACCTTTCCTCAAGAAATTTCTCTTCATGCCAAAGCCGTGTCGCCTCCTGGGTGGCAGCCTTCATCTAAAGTACTTGGATATGCACTTGGACAACTTGGATACATTCGGCTTATTCCCCGCACAAAGCAGAATCTGCGATTCGAATATCGAAGATACGTTTTTCCTGTTGGTTATACAATTAGATTGCGAACGACAGAAAAAACCTTTATTCGCGTGCCCAACCAAGAACATATTGTATTATCAACATCAAATGGTGACATTTTGCAATATTATACTATAGCTGGTTTCTTCGTGCAATTGTTACGACGATTAAAGTTAGATCAAGAATTAAAGTAAATATGATTAGCGGCGCAATGGATATTTTGTCCCCGGATGAAATTGGAGATTGTCCAGTAGGCAGACGTCAGCCAATCTTCCCCCTAAATTTTAACAAAGCTTCTGCAAATTACGATTCACTACAGTACCAATTTTATTCTAATCGCGAGCGTAACACTGGCTCTTCTTCTATTGACAGACAACATTCACCTAAAAGGACTTCAACTTCGGGACCTCGTCGTCGTGCCAGGACCAGGTCCTCTCCGGGAAGGCCTTTTTCTATTCAAGTACTATTATGTGCAATAGAACATCTTGGCTATGTTCGGCTTATTCCTTGCACAAACCAGAACCTGCGATTTGAATTTCGAGGATACGTTTTTCCTGCCTATAGACCATTTCAAATGCGAATAGATCATACGATCTATGTGCTTGGTCCAAACCAAGAATATATTGTATTATCAACATCCAATGGTGACGTTTTTGCGATATTGGATTATAGTGGGACTCTTCATGGAATATATAAGACAGATGAAAATAATTCGCGAATCAAAATAAATATAATAAGTGGCGCAGTTGATAATTTGACTGCAGATGAAATAAGGTTTTGTCCAGTAGGCAAAAATCATCCAATCTTTCCAAACAGTTTTATGAAAGAATTTGCAAATTACGATTCCCTAAATTCCTAATGGAATGCCAATGTCAAAAGCGATCCTGGTTCTCCTTCTTATGTCAGATAAATATCACCGGCAATTCGAGTTTCCAAGACTATATTTTCCCGCCGATAAAGATATTCGATTGCTTCTCGGAAATGATGAATTTGTATCACGCCAAACATAATAATGCTTGTAGCCTGACGTTGTAAACAAAAATAAATTAAAAAATTGAAGCATCATTGTATTTTTTTCTTCGAGTTTTCATTTATAATATTATTTTTGAAAATTGTATGTCAATGCAAATAATGAACTTGTTTCCTTTTTTAGCCGCCTTGTTACCGTCGAATCTCAATGCTAAAATGTGTTTTCTTTTGAATAACTAACGCACTCACTCTCGTTTTGATTATAATGCATTTAAATTACAAGAAAATGGAATAGAAAACACATGGTCAGTTTCACACCTTTCCGTGTACTTTTTCACTTGGTTGGGAACTTTGTTGGGACTAATTCGCCGTTTCTATTCCGGGTGCAGTAAGCTGATTCGCAGAATCTAAACATCCTTGACGGCGGGAAACGATCTCTGCTTGTTTCAAATATAAATGGCTATAAGACTGTGCACCGTTATGTTACTTGAATTCGCGCTATGTCTTCCATCCACTAAAGATACAAAATTGTCATACTTTCGTCCATAAATATGTCTGAATGCGTCAATTAAATTGGTTAAATTTGGTCCGACGATGCCAGCATTCGACACCGTACCAGTTCGTCTGAATTTGGTAGAAGCGCGTGTCCATGGGTGCAGTTTGTAGGGTAACGTCCGTTAAATACCGTTTGAAAAGGTCGTTCGTGGCAAATGACTAGCTTTAATTATTAATGAAGTCGCGGCCCAGCACAGTTTTGCGCCCAGTGCAGACGGGCATAAGAAATCGTGCTTTTTCGGATAGAAAAAAAGTTTTGAAACCCCAGAAGGATTTTATTATCTTATCTGATAGCGTTATCGATAAAGACACCATACTTTTGTCGAATAGCGATACCGATATAAAAGCTGCGAACTTCGAAAAAATCGCCCAAGCTTCTAAACTCGAAGCGAACCAGTCCCAACAGTGAGATGTTTAAGTACAGTGATAACTTGATAGCCAATTAAAATTTCTGAGGTTACCAGAATTCAGTCCGGGATCCCGTTGAGTTCATTTTTGTTAAAAAATAAACACCCCAGGTCGTGTCCTAACATCAGTAGACTAAATCATGCACACGCAATTCAAAATCAAACTCCACTGTTGGGCGGCGTCCCAGACATGAATGCGCAACAACTACTCAATGTTGGCATACGCCATACCTTTGTGCGACTGCACTATTACGTGGCATCGTATGATTTGATTTTACTATCGACACTTATGTATCACACTACCCCTCTGTCGGTTTAAAACAACTTACCTACTGTAGAAAAAAAGAGAGTTATATAAAAAAATGCCCAAAGAAAACAGGGACAATAGTCTTAGCGAAAATCGCCAAGAAAATCCTGATCTCCACCATTTGGGTCCTAACTCTGCTGCAACCAATCAAGCCCAAACTACAAGAATGGATGAAAGCATGACTATGGCTTCCGTATTGGAAGCAATTACGCTCCAGCAATGTACCTTTCATATTCCCACCTTCGATGGAAAAAATCCCCATTTGAGAGACTTCATTCAGGACGTAATAAACGACTGCGTATAAATATCCGAACCTTCCGAGCCTGCGTTTTTGAATGTAGTCTTAAGCAAACTAAAAGGAGTTGCCAGAGAAAGTCTGAGGGATAGGGATTTTAATAATGAACAAGCTTTAATTTCTCACTCAAGAAAACGTTTCGCTGCGACCAAAAAGTACGAGTGGTATTTTGAATCGATTGTCAATCTGAAGATGAGACAGGTTGAAAATTTTAGCGATTATTACGACCGCACGATGGGATCATTGAGGGGAGCGAGACATTCTTTAAGCGAAAAATACACGTCTCCCGCGGATAACACGGAACTCATGATGAAGCCTGTGATTGACTGCGCTATGAATGTCTATATTCCGGGACTACACGACGAAATGGCCACCTTCGTGGATACGCGGAACCCCAAAAATATCCATGAAGCCTACGAACACGCTTTACACATCGAGGAGAGACAGCGATACGCGGAAAACACAAAAGCTTTACCGGCAACGTCGCACCATTTGTCTAGGCACCGAGAATCTAGCCCATGCGATTCCAAATCCCAACACTTTTCCTCCTGTTTATCCAACATCGAATCCTTCCCTTCCCCTCTACCCTCAACCCTGTCCACCCATGTATTCCTTCCCAAACCCATTCACCCTTGCTATGGATATCCTTACCCGCAACTTTATCACCCTCTGCAAGCATATCATCAAGGTACGTCAGGAAAAAATTCTGGGGCGGCCCCTTTTGAAAAATTACCACGTACACGGGACAGTTTCGAACCGACAACTAAACCTTTAAACTGCAAGGTGACCCGCCGAACGAACGCAACTGCGAGTCTGAAGTCCAAAGAGCGTCCAAGGACAGTTTAATTCCTGCGGAACCAAAACGAATCCTGCGAGCAGGACGAGAAAATGAAGATTCGCGAGTCGTCCAGCTAGCAGGACCGGAACTATATATCATCAGTATCTCAAAAATTACTGAAAACTTAGTTAAGACTTTAGGTACTGTATAACTCACGATACGCGAGAAATCAGTGACATTCCATGTGGTAGAGAAGTCATTTCCTATATCAGCCGATGGTATTTTAGGTCGTCCCTATTTAAGAGAGGAACAGGCTCAGATGTCCTTTCGACATAACACTCTTGTTGTAATATCCGAGCCCATAACGACGATACCTTTCGTTGATCCAGAATCTATTCAAGCCAAACGGAAACTGAGATGACAAATCAAACCTTGTCCCAGATCTCTTAAAATAGACGAAGGAGTGAGGGATCAAGATACTCACGAAAACGATTATGCCCGCTACGCTACTGATGAGAAATTCGAGGAGGATCCCTCTTCACATGACGCAGTTCCTTTTGAGTATTGTGTGTTTCCTGGAGTGGAAACCTCCGACTCGGACGTCGAATACCCTTCAAGCATCGAAAAATTAAATACGAATAGAAATCGAAGTGAACGCATTGCTGAAGCTCTACATACCTCTCACCTCAACGATGAGGAAAATAAACTTGTGATAAGCTAGGCAGGAGCTTTCTCTGATGTGTTTCATATGAATGACGAAATTTTTAGTACCACGAACAAGGTACATCATCGCATTCCGACGGCAGACGATGATGTGGTTTCAAGGAAACCTTATCGACAGTCTCCGGATGCCTTATATCAAATTGATTTACAGATAAAGAAACAACTAGATAGTGGTATAATTACTTACTCTAAATCACCATATAATTTCCCAGTAATGATAATACCTAAGAAGCTTGATGCTTCTGCGGTGACGAAATACCGAGTCTTCGATTTAGCAAGCGGATTCCACCAGGTCAAAACCCACCCCGATGACGGCTTAAAAACAGCCTTCTCCACTCGAAGAGGACATTTCGAATATCTGAAAATGCCCATGGGTATTAAAAATGCTCCTGCAACCTTTCAGCGCCTTATGGACGCTGTCCTTAAGGGGATGCTAGGATCAGAAGCTTTTATGTACTTGGATGACGTCGTGGTCTGTTCGGAAACTCTCGAGGAATACGACAAAAGGGTCAGAAGACTATGTGACAAATCAAGGGAAGCGAATTTCAAATTACAATCTGACGAATGCGATTTCCTCCAAACGGACATCGCGTATTTAGGACACATTATCACTTCTGATGGGGTAAAACCTAACCTCGCCAAAATCACTGATGTAAGGAACTTTCCAACACCGAGAACTGCCAAGTCCATTCGACAGTTTCTAGGGTTGTCTGGTTACTATAGGCAATTTATCAATGATTACGTCAAATTATCTGAACGATTAACTGGTTTATTAAAAAAGGATGCTAAGTTTGTATGGGGCCCAAAACAGAGGTGGGGCTTTCGAAAGCTACGAAAGTATCATTGTTAGGGACTCAATAGATATGCTTATAGCTTATTACCCTAAAGTAATGTGTCTTGTCGAACCAGGCTATTTCGAAGCTGAAAGAGAATGTCTCGCCGTTCTGTACGCCGTGAGAAATTTCCGCCCATATTTATACGGACGCGAATTCATCCTTGCATGTTATCACGAACCCGTGCACTGGATGATGTATGTTGATAATCCTGGTCCAAGATTACTTCGCTGGCGCTACAGACTAAAGAAGTATCAGTATACCTTTCAATATAAAAACGGAAAGCTAAATAGGGCAGTAGAGGCATTATCCGGAAATCCAGCAGTGTCCAACGACACGACTGAATCATCGGAAACCGATGAAACTACTGATTCCGATTACAAGGGCTCCAGGGAATGTAACTAAAGCAAGAGACCTAAGAAAGGCGCTTCTAATAGACTAATTAAAGCGACAACTCAAGTGATGTTCAGACTTTACAAAATTCAGATTTTTTCACGGCGATGCCGTTAAATGAGAACGAAAAAGGGGAAACTCCTGTTTCTACTGTTAAATGCACTGGTAAGTATACTGCATGATATAAAACCGGAGAGCGAAGCGAGCACATAGAAACTCTATCGAAGGGTTCCCTAGGTAGCCACCCTGAAGCATATTCGGGACCTGCGTCACGCGTTTGTAGGGCGTTCCCCCTCAAACAATGCTCCTCAAGGGACAATTTCAGTAAGGTAAAAGGCTCCAGCGCGACTCTCAACCTACCATTAAAACCGGGTCCGATAGCTCGCTCCAAATGTCGGCAGATGCCAATAAACACTTCCTCTGAATCGAAATCCCAACCAATTGCCTATTCTAAGGGCAAGCTAGTCTAAAATGAAGTCTATAGTGCTTGTATTTTAAAAGTAAACTAAGGTACGCATCTTTTTAAATCTTATGCGTCGAAAGCTGTAAGATTTTATTCTTTTTTGTTCAGGATATTTGATTTGATTTGGAGTGTACAAAATAAAGCACACGCATTTTATCATCTTATTGTTTGTTCTTCATTTCACATTGAATTTTCTCTGTATTTTAAAATGATTCGAAGAACTTTCCTTTTTAATACTTTTTTACATACATAGTTTATGACCAATTGAAACCAATGCCTTTCATTTGAGATGAAAAGTTGATAATTATATCTCCGAAGGACAATCTTGAAACTAATAGCGTCGTCAACTCACACATATGTGAGATAACGACTACTTACGTATATATTTGTACTCTGATGATGCAACAGAATATTCTTTGGTTACATTTGTTAACCCACATTTTCACTGAAGCATTAACCAGTTTTTCATCTGCATTGCGAAAATGAGGATGTTCTATACTTTAGCTTTCACTCTGGCGGTCATCTTTAATTCTATTGGTGAATATAATACTATAATATATCTATGATTTTTATTATATTTATATAATACATGCATGAATACGGCGATTTCTCAGGCCTGTGGAGCGAACATAAAGGCCTTCTTTTCAGCTTATATGCATATAATGACCATTTGTATATTTATGTTCTCAACAATTATTACGTAATAGTAGTGTTGCCTCCAAACGAGAATTCCCGAGGAACGAGACGGGACGAGACGAAACATACAAGCTGTCTCGTTATTTCACGTCTCGTTTTGCCTTGTCTCGTGGCATCCATTCTCGTTCCTCACCT
>CAKNWT010334309.1:2272-13467 GCA_932066315.1 Andricus coriarius
AATATCAAGCTTTACGTCAACTGTGGCCGTCACACCATCAGGCGTGCGGACTGAAAACCCAGCTCTATCGCAAAGTTTCTGGAAAATTGTAACCAACTTAGAACTGACTTTGGTACCAAATAGCTTCTGTCATAGCATTGAGTGATTTATCAATAGAAAGCCCTTACAAATTCAATAAATAGTGTTCAAACCTTTATTCCTCGCTTACTAAGGTGATTTTGGGCAAAATATTTTATAATAAAAGTATTATCAATGCACCCCCTGCTTCTTTTAAATCCAGATTAAAATTCATGAAGGACACCCGTTATATCAATCCATCTAATCAGTCTTTCATATACTATTCGTGAGCAAATTTTTGTGATCTTGTTTAGAATAACGATGGCTCTGTAATTGCGAGAGCCAAAAGAACTATAAATTTATACAGAGCTGCTTTATCCTTAATTTTGGGCTACGAAATCGGACAGGACAGAGGGATTAAAAGATTCTGTAAATATCTGGGTAAACATCACCCACCTTTACCCAAATATGATATCACCTAGAGTCCAAAGATCGTGCTTGAGCACCTTCCTGAATTGTCTCTGGGTGTGGGTATTTCATTGAATGTTTTATGTCACGATTAAGCTGGAAAACATAAAGAAAACAAATACAAAGTTAAAGATCCGTATTCCAGTACAAATACAAACTTCAAACCCGAGAAAAAATCAACCACTCCTAATTCTTTCAGTCGTCATAGATAAAACAATTTGTTTGGCAACGGCGTTAAATGAACACATCGAAAAGACAAAGAAGGATCTACGACAACAGCAGAAAAATCTTTTCACCTTATACAAGAAACCCAATTGCCCAGTTGGATCACAAACGCTGAGCCGATGGATGAAAAACGTTCTGAAGCATAGTGAACTTGACACGGACACTTCCCTGCTTATAGCAAGCTACATGCATTACCACCTGCAACAAAACGATCATATGTCAGCACAGACATCATAAAAGCAGCCACGGGCTGGACGCAAGTTCGCAAATATTCACCAAATTTTATATTTTGATATCGGCATCGACCACAATTATTTCGATAATACGATACTTATCATTTCAGACTGAACTAAAAAAATTATCTTACAAATTATTGCCGCAACATTGCTTTCACAATCTATTTGGTGATCTTGAGAAAAGGGTGCGAAATACAATTTACATATTAAATGAACACACCTGTAAGTGAAGTGCAATCGCAATTGTATGTAGAGACTCTTCCGAAGAGATTAGTACGATCTACATACAATTCCGATCAAACTTCACTTACAGGTAAGTTTATTTAATCTCTAAATTCTTCTGAGAGGTGTTTCAGTAGTCGCTATCTCAATCCTACTCATAAATTACGGCACATGTTTGCAAAAATACTTAGCGAGACTAAAATTTCTAGAATAATACGCCAGACTGACAACTCCCCGCAAATGATTAAGGACCCTTATAGTACCGTCCACAATCTAGAGAAAATGAAAATAATCTCTCTCACAGCTTCATTCATAGCAATTAAAAAAAAAATATTTTGTTTTATCCTACACTACTCGAATCACATTCTCGTAATCGATTCAAGGACGACGGTATGAGTTCTAAGAAATTGGAATGTATGAAACTGTATCTCTGTTCGCAATATTTATTATTTACGTGATCGCCCAGAACAAAATGCAAGAAAATTTATTAGATAGGTTGGTATTGGTATAGTTTATATTATATTTTGATGATACAATAGAGAAAAGTAAAAAAATACTGCGAAAAATGTACAAATGATGATTCCTTTGTTTACAAAATCCACGTGACGTTTTTTAATTCTTGCGAAGTTAGAATTAATAAACGTACAGTTTTGTCAAATTTTTGCTGTGTTAACTCGTCTCAGGACAAGATATATTTGTCAAGTTTGTGTAGCTGAGATAAAGTTCAGTTTCTTAGACCACAATTATATCACACGTGTCTAAAAAATTGAGTTTAACGTATCTTCTGCGTTTTATATTTCATAAATTAAAACATGTAGAATTTTAAATTCTTGGCCGATTTTCAGTATCAAATAAATGTTTACACCCTTAGACTAATTGTAAGAAATATGTATAATTGCATTAAACAATTTGAGATCAATTTAATCGTACTTGAATTCATCACTATTTTCCTATCATATTACTTGGATTATTTGAAAACTCCCTAAAATTCTTTGTGCACGTTGACCAATATAATACAGAAGATTTATTTTACATTTCTAATGATATGCCCAAAACAAGCACTGACCTGCACAAGGAAAAAATTTAGTTTTATTAGAATAGCGGCCCTTCTTAAAGACAAAGAGGTCTGATTTTAACGAGTGACATTCCACTGCATAATATGTAATTTGCTCCCCTCTAAATTATATATTAGACTATCATCATTTTTGTGTATTTAGCAAGTACAATCTGGGAAGAAAATATTGCTGATATACAAATAGCTGAAAAAGACAAATGAGATAGCGACTAGTATATAAACGCCGAAACATTTTGGAGGGTATTTACTTGTTTCGCTCTTATCGAAAGTCTTCTAGCGGTTGTCCA
The DNA here is from genome assembly GCA_932066315.1 of Andricus coriarius. Classification (NCBI taxonomy): domain Eukaryota; kingdom Metazoa; phylum Arthropoda; class Insecta; order Hymenoptera; family Cynipidae; genus Andricus; species Andricus coriarius. The sequence continues at coordinate 4,843 of CAKNWT010334309.1, forward strand.
TTATTTGAAGAAAATGAGGGCTGTAATTGGATTTATGTGTTTCATAGTAGCGGTATTCCTTGGTCCTATTGGTAAGTATAATGAAATATATATAAACCAAAACAAGTTTTGATTTAGTTACTGACTCTATTAGTCGAAATATTAACTGATTTGCTAGTGGAAAACAGCTAATTTCTGATAAAATTATGGAAATTGTAGATCTAATTGTTACACGCAGCTTAGCTGAGATCGTTGATCAGTTTACCAGATAAATGATACCTAATGGGACGATAATAGCCTTTTTCAAGTTATCTGGAACTTCTCCCATCTCGGTACATAATCTTACCAATTCGTACAACCAGTGAGAAATATACTCGCCACCGTACTTAAGCATTTCAGCGCTAATACTGTCTACACCAGCAGCCTTACCGTTTTTCAAGTTCTTGATTATATCACTAACCTCAGTCACACAGATTTTCTCAATTGAGTTTTCTGATGCATTATGTTCTATATCGCAATTCTGGAGCTCTATAGCTTCATCTCCTAATAATTCTTTAATGGAGTCTTTTAGAGTGTCTATTATCTCGTCTCTATGATATAGCATTTCACTTTTGCTGTTTCTCATGCTGCCAAAATCTGTATTTGTACTAACCTTTATAGATTTATATATCAGTTTCTTGCTTCCTTTAGACTTGTTTTGTATTTTCCTCTCTTCTTCTGTTCTGATTTTATTTTTACTGTTCTTGGCAAGTCGTTTAAATTTCCTTTTTTGCCTCTGTAATCATTTTAAAGTATATTTCTTTCCCCATAGCTGAGACCTGTGATGTTCAATGTTCTCTTGTACGCTTCTTTCTTTCTTTTTCGGCCCTTCCAGCTTGCCCTATCTATGCCTTCTTTTATCTTATTCTGAAAATCTATTCGCAGTTCCAGTTTCTGTACATTTTCAATCTTAATTCGCGTCATCACTTTCTCTTTCTTTTCCATCCCCGAAATAAGTGGTTATTTCTTTAGCACCAGGTGTACATATGGATCATTTTATGTCAGCACCAAGTATTTGTAATAAATAGGCCTTTTACTAAGCATAAGATAACTAATATTTTCCCATTATAATTTCTTCTTGGATCCCCGAAATTACCTAACAACCTTTTAGTTGAAAAATTTCCTTTCAGTTAAATTACCTAAGACCCATCAGTTCATATCTTCTAGCGGAAGGATACTTTCGCCATGATCGCACGTACTTATTGTATCATTTGAAGTGTCCCAGAAGGGGTGTTTGACTTCTCTCGGTTCACTATCAACTAGGACGTAACACGCTATGATAAATAATCTTCTGATTCCTTCCTTCATTGTAGCCTACATCAGTCTGGGAGATACAAAATCATAATCTCTGAGATGCTGTCTTGCTTTTTCATTCATAATCAAACCAACCCCTCAAATACCATGTGATTCACTATCTACTCCTGACCATATTTCAAAACCGCATTTCAACACCCCATTTTCTATGTTCCTACTTTTGCATTCCTTTTTCTTTTTCTCAGGTACACATAAAATATCTAACTTCCTTACGTGCATAGTTTCTCATATTTCTCTCACGTTAGGATGATACACTCCTGTAGCATTCCAAACACCCAGTCTCCATTCATCGTCTGAAACTCGGCCTTCACATTCACCATATGTATGCGTTTCGTATATCAAAGTTTAGTCCATTCCAAGGCTATTTTATTATTTGTATTAATAATTATTTAAATTGTACACCAAAATACCACCTTTATGTAAAAAATTTATTTTTTGAGTCGAAATCATGTCCAAAATTATGTAGTTACTTAGCAACGAGATCTAAACACAGTGAAGGTGCCAAGATTCGGTGTACTGAATTGAGAATGAACACGAGTGTAGCACAATGAGCTTTATATCTCGAGTGCCAGGGGAGTTCTCAGGGGTTCTGCGCTCAACTTTACAACCAACTAACCAACATGATATAATAAATAATTTCCTACTTTTATTTTTTTTTTTGCAGAATCAAGCTGGCCGTTTAGAAGGAGAGGCCGAGAAAGTAATAAAATTCATGCTGAGCCTCTTGAACTTGCTGCACGTGTTTACAAAAGTTTTGTACATAAAAATAGAGCTGGCGAAATACTTGCTGGATTTTGTAAAGTAGCAACAGCGGTGGAAAACGGCCACGAATATGTCATTGGATATATCGAAGATGGACCACAAGGACATATTTTGTGTCCATTCGTTAATGATATTATTCATATTAAAATACGCATAGATGGCGACCATGCAAACGAGTTTGTTCCAATATTAAAAAGTGATCCTCTGCATAATCTGTTATTTAAGGAATACAAGGCAGGAAGCTTCCGTAATGTTGAGATAAAAAGGAGATCTCAATCTCTGCCCCTTATCCCAGTCCATAATTGATTCAGCTGTCATGTCCAACCCTGCAGCCTATCCTGTTTGTATGCCGCTTGTACGAACTCGTCTACCATACCCATACGTTCAATCGTGCCACTACCTGATGTACCCAGAATGCTGAAATTTTGTTCCTAGTTTCTCACATCCCCAAGTTATAGTCTCCTGGGATTCTTTATTTAGTTTTAATCTACGCTTATTAAGCCCTATGAGAAAATGCTGTTAGTGAGGGTGTTTTCAAATAAATAATGCATGTTCGTCAAACAAGGAACATCTACTCCATTTATTTAAAATTTATTCTACTAAGAATCAATTCTTTCTGTAATTCGTGGCGGGACGAGAGAAGCGGCTGCAGCTGCAGCTGGAGGAGCAGCTGCTGACTATGAAGCGAAGATCGAAATTGGAGTCGGCTCAGGAGTCGAAGCGCGGGTTTTTTATTGTCTTCTTCGGGCTAATACGCCGAAAGGATCAATTTCACGTAGACTTCGAACTTCAGCAGGTACAGGACCATACACCCCAAGTCGGCGGAGAAATTCACCACTAACTCGATGTTGTTTATTGGTTGATTCGGCATATATAATCTTCTGGCCACTCATATCACGTATTGGACGAATCGTTCCATTCCTATCAAATCCAATGATGAAAGGACCCCTTGCTAATAAAATTTTATCAGCTGTGCATTCCTCGTAGGTTCCAGAACTAGTTTTCATCGTAAAATATATTTCTGAGTAACGCAGGTGTGGTGGTGGGCATCTCACTTTCCTGAGTGGAGGAATATCTAGATCATTATCAACTTTGGGTGAACTGATACCTCCACCACCTCTGGGACCCTTACCTTTTTCTCCGGAAGTTCCTGACTGCGAACTTATTTCTGAAAGAAAAGGTAGAAATAAGTGAATTTTATTATTGAAATATCAATTTGTAAGTCTAACTAGGGAACGAAACTAATGTAATACATAAAAATATTTTATAACGTGGAAACAGTGCCGATCACCTTAGAGCTCAAGGTGCTGAAAATACAATGGATGAAAACACGAAGACATCCCGCCGCGGCAGAATGCTCACACCATTTAGTTGATAAATCGACTCAAAAATGACTTGCTGGCTGTTTTGCAATGGTCATTGCAAATTCCAGTTGCCTACCTCTGGCAGTTTTCCCTAAAGCCCCAAGATCTAGCTGAAAGAAATGCCTTTCTTCGTGAGGATTTTTCGGAAAAATCCGAACTCTACATAATCAATTGTTCAGTTTCTGATGCGGCGATAGCTTAAGCTGATTTAAATCGAGGGCTCAATGGATCAAAATACCAAAATACACTTGCATCAACTGCTCAAGAAGATGGAATACGCAAGACAGAATGTGTCCCGAGTTCACTGTTCAGTGTGTGATTGAATACAGAACATCTGGTAGGCCGTTTACCAAAAGGTTCCGAAATTTCGCCTAAGAACTGAGTTTCTGCCATCACACACTAAACAAATTAAAGCTTCTGACAATCAAGCAGCAAATTTTTTTTAAAAATACGGGTGCTATCTAAGGCAAGGAGGAGAATACAGAAGAAAACGGATTAGGTTAGGTAGAATCAACAGTTTCTCGCTGATACATCGCGCTTAAAAAGATTCAAATGAAAATCTCGCACTTATTCTCATATGTAATTCCTGATGTAAATATTAGATTTTCACATTTTTTGTCTTCCATATTTTATTGTCAATCATCAATTGGAGTCAGTAGATGTCCTGTACTGTGTCAATGGTCACTAAACATCGAAGGTGGGTAATAATATTATATCATAATACAATAATTTTTGTAATTTTCTTTCATGCGAGTCGTAAACATTCATACATTGGGTGATAAAGAGTTTTTAATTGCGAATTTTGGAATGGTATAAATAAAATATATACTGCAATCGAAAATCGCTAAAAATGTACTTGATGAAATATTTACCAATATAATTTAGAATGACCACCAAACAGAAGATCCACAAGGATGTACCAGTAATGACCCTCATGCTTTTCTAATAAGCAGGGAGTTTGACTAATTTCTTCTGCAAGATGTTTCAGTATATATCGTGATTCTCATAGACCTACTCATAAATTAGCGCAAAAATATATAATATTAATTACAGAGGGGAAATTTATATTTCTAAGGTACGTAACTGAAATTCATAAACGTCCTTCCCCCTTGGAAGGGGTAGAACTGTTAAATTAAAAGCGACTAAAATGAATGTCAATATAATGTTGGATAACATAACAGCCTGTTACGTTATCAATTATGTTTAAATTTAGAGACCACTCAAGTATTACAAAACGCTTTTTTATGACAATCCCCAATGACCCAAATAGCCACCCAATTTCACGCGTATTATATAAAAATGTTCAAAAATCCTATCATAATATAGGTATGAAGTTATATAGATATGTATCTGAATTAAGGAAAATATTTGAACAGCGGGAAAAATCATTTTTGTGGCAACGAGAATTTATTTATTATGAACTGGATTTTTTCTCGTGAATAATAAAAGATTAAAAATATGCCACTAAGCTTTTTTACTCAGATGGTCGGTAATTTGTGAGGTTATATAATAACATATTTGCTTAAGATTTTATCGCTGTTTCAAGGTGTTTCTAAACTTACAGTGTTTAATGTACACATTCACATTTCATAATGAATTTAATAAAATTCGATAGTAATTTGATAATAATTCGTTGTTTCAAAAAGAGTTTAAAAATAATGTAATTAAACATACTGCTGTATTAAAGAGCAGACATTGTTGATGTATTCGAAAAGTATAAATAGTTACGCACATTGCAAATAACAATTACGATTGAGGTAACTTCAAAAAATGATCTCATAGGAAAATTTCTTAGAGATTATAATATGCTTATTACGTTTAAAAAATGTTAAACGCGAATAATGAAAAATGTAATCAACCTATCATAAGATATAGGAAATCTTCATATTAATGAGATAATTGTCGTGTGGTTATCTCAATCGTAATTATTATTTACAATGTCTTTAACTACTAATGTTTTCTAAATACATCTTTTTGGCAACCCGAATTTTGTAGCCTGACTAACTTTCAAGAATTTGATAAATCCAATAAGCCTTTGATCCAATTTCTGAGGGTCTCAAAATAAAGATCATCATCTTGAAACGAAATAATCAAAGTAGGATGAAACAAAATTAAACATTCAGAGTATTTTAAAACCTCAAAACGAATGTTTTGAAACATTTTCAGACATTTGTGTCAATGATTCTGATCGATTATAAAAACAGTTCTAAATTATCCTTGCGACATTTTTCAATTTGATAACAATAATTAAGTAATCTTCAAAGCCGCAGGTGCTTTAAAGACGTCTTTAAAGATAAATTGTACAATATTAGTCCAAAATGTCCATTTTATACTTTACATAATTATTATTATTATTATTATTGTCCTCTATCAATATGCATATTATGCCAAAAGTAGGAAACGTTGAACATCGAAAGCACAGAGACTGAGAGAATAAAAAATTTGTAATAGAAAAAGTTCCATTTTTTGTTTTGAATTTGTCGCTTTCCTGGGTTATGTATCATGAATTTAACGAATTTTTCAGCAGAGAAAAAGGATTTTGTACACATTTGCGTTCAGAGTTTTTTGGACTCACATATCCATAATCTAAATTCTTCATTTCTAAAATCTTCACCTCAATTCTGTAAGGAAATACACAAGTGTTGCGTAAAATTTGGAGGGATGGGTCAATTTGGGCATCACGAAAATTTTAAAGTCACATATATGGTAGTATAAAATACTCGTGACAGGGTGGAGCAGGGGTGGGGGGTGAATACAAATTTTCAGAAGAAGCGTTCTATAATATTTGAATAGTCTCTGAAAGAGTAATTTATGAACTTTGAATGAAGATAAAAAAGATTGCTACTTAGTGTGTGGCAGGCGATTCAAACTAAAGCTGATGACGGAACAGGCCTATTATGCCTTACAACGTTATGTTGGTAGTAATTTCAGTCCCTCTAAATTTTACTGCTTTACCTCTTCGTAGGAGGAAAGAGCTTTATGAAACATAAATATTTCAGAAAAATAAGGTTCCTTTTCTTAATGCATCTCACAGATATGTGCACATAAATACATGAGATAAAATGTCAAGGAACTTCTAGGTATTTCTGAAGATTTTGAAGATATCAGAGATTTCAAGGAAAAACGCAATATTTAATATTAACCATTTTCTGCGTTCTGAATATTTTAGACATGTTTGCTTGCACTAATGTATAATGGACAGGTATATTTTTACTAATTCATAACATAAAACTTCTCGACGAGTTTAAAAGCAAATGTACAATTTTCATCTGGATTCAGGCTAATGACCTGTAATGTGGTACATAGTAAACGTCACATAGCTTTCCTTTTTTTTCACCCTGCAGATCGACTCAGAGTAGTATCAGCGAGGCAGTAAGGTGATCCGATGACTGCCTGTAACTCATCACCGACTCCATGGTTAGCACTTTGGTAGATCAACAGGCTTCGAGCCAGCGGTCCAGGGTTCGCTTTTCCTACGCGGAGTCAATTCTTACTGACGCTTACTCGTTACGCTTCCAAAAACTACAGTCAGACTTCCTCTTTCCTTTCACTGAGTAGTTTTCCCGGTTATACACAGCGCCCAACAAAATGTATTCACATACAGCCTCTTCCAAGATATCGAGCGGTGCTTTGGATTTTGACCATGCCTAGTGAGGACAGTTTCCACCTGATCCGTGAAAGATTCGATAGGTAGGGGTCAGTATTTAAGGACTCTGCTGTGTCCGTTCTGGGATTTCGCCAGAGCAGTTATTTTAGTGCCCAGCCGACAAAAATATCAAAACAGTAAGATGAACAGATGCCCGTATGTTACTCACTACCGATTCCGTCATTAGCGCAGTGGTAGCGCATCGGGCTTAAGACGACAACCAAGGGTTTGATACCCGTGAACGGAGTCAATTTTTAATGACGTTCACATGTTGCATTTCCAACAATCGACAGTCACCCTTCCTCTTCTTTCACCTGTGTAGCTGTTCCGATTATAACGTTAGTCATCAATTTGGATTCTAGGCATTCGATTTTATATTGACTGGTATTGTGCCACTACTTTTCATACAATAGTACGAGTAGCCTTCCTTAAATATTTTAAATCATGCAGAAATCTGTCTTTGTATAGATTAAATAGTCTTTTCTCGTAATTAGATTAGTCAAGTGATTGAAATCAGCTGGTGCTGAAGTATCATATATAAAATCTCACGTAATGAAATTGTCGCAAGAAATTGGTATCTAAAATAAATATTGTTAATGTAATTGTAAATTATTTCCAACGATTGTATCATTCAAGGGTACCTAACACGAAGTCCGATCTCTCAGACTCTGGTTTTAAAGGAATATGTGCGACATTTAGATAATAGATGCCTTTATTATCGATTGATCGCCCTTTTCCTTTAACGATTTTCCACCTTTCTCTCTAATTTTGAAAGTTTTACGAAAAATAGACTTTAAGGGTTCTCAACGCTTCTTGATTGTACCAGATTGACGTTCTCAGCATTAGTACCATCTTTACCTTCAGGTGTTCTACTCTGATCCTATAATTTTTAAACCTGAAGGAATCCGCATCCTCGATGGGCTCACCGTTTCCTGGTATAAGGCACATTATCCGAAAAGCATTCCTAGAGAGAGGCTCGTCTACTCAAGCGTTCAAAATGACAGCTTTCTCGATCTCTAAATCAACGCTGTGTCAGCATGAAAGACCTGTCAGAAGGTGGGACAAGTTCTGCACCAATAAAGGTTGAGATCCTTTCTTAGCAGATATTTCAGAAGTTCTTAGGTTTCTAATCCTATTAGATCTGTGTAATAGTTTGGACCAGAAGTAGGCCCGTCAATAAATATAAAAAGAGCTCTGAATGAGAGATCATTGTAATCTAAGAGGCAAAATGCCCATTGCAAAGGATGTCCAATCTTTTCTTCCAGTTTTAGAAGAATGGCTCCCTTCCTTCCTGTGTTTGGATTTGTGTTGTCGCAACCAGCAACAACGACTTCATCGAAACCACCGCTAAGATCTGTCGTGACGTAATTAAAAACAGCCTCCTATGTATTATGAGCCAGACTTAGCTAGTAGTCGGTATCTTCCCAGATATCTGGAAAAAGGCTGTTATTTGCCCAATTCCCAAAATTTCCAAACCTACTACCCCGAAAGACTTCCGGCCAATTTCTATTTTATGTGCAC